>JAOTRJ010000019.1:4999278-5011021 GCA_028564905.1 Leptodoras praelongus
CAGAGTTGCCGGCTGGGCACCGGCTCCCCCGTGACCCCGTAACTGGGAATAAGCAGTACAGAAAATGACTGACTGACTAATAATATATTTCTTTTGTTATGATTTAGTTTAAAGTGCTTTACACAGTAAGACCCAGGAACAGAACATGGGTCACTGCAATGGTGAACCACTGTGCTATAGCTGCTTTCATTGAAGCGTGTAGAAGGGAGGGAATACAAACCCCAAAAGCAAGAGCTGCATTCAAACGGCCACAAGCGAATAGGATACTTTTTCTAATCACCAGGGGAAAAACAAAAGCAACCCTGTGGCATCAAATACAACCCCAATTCCAATGAAGTTGGGACGTTGTGTAAAACATAAATACAAACAGAATACTATGATTTGGAAATCCTTTTCAATCCATATTTAATTGAATACACTACAAAGACAAGATATTTAATATTCAAAAATCTGAGCTTATCTGAGATGGACTGATGCTAAGTGGAAAAGTGTCCTGTGGTCTGATGAGTCCACATTTCAAACTGGTTTTGGAAATCATGGATGTCGTGTCCTCTGGGCCAAAGAGGAAAAGGACTGTCCAGATTGTTATCAGTTCAAAAGTTCAAAAGCCAGCATCTTTGATGGTATGGGGGTGTGTTAGTGCCCATGGCATGGGTAACTTGCATAACATATCCTGCCTGCAGTACAGACCTGTCTCCCATTGAAAATGTGTGGCACATTATGAAGCGCATAATATGACAACCGGGTCCCAGGACTGTTGAGCAACTGAAGTTATACAATAAGCAAGAATGGGAAAGAGTTCTACCAACAAAGCTTCAATAATTATTGTCCTCAGTTCCCAAACGCTTATTGAGTGTTGTTAAAAGGAAAGGTGATGTAACACAGTGGTAAACACGCCCCTGTCCCAACTGTTTTGGAACGTGTTGCAGAAATAAAAATCAAAATGAATGAATATTTGCAAAAAACAATAAAGTTTATCTGTTTAAACATTAAATAGCTTGTCTTTGTAGTGTATTCAATTGAATTTGGGTTGAAAAGGATTTGCAAATCATCGTATTCTGTTTTGATTTATGTTTTACACAACATTCCAACTTCATTGGAATTGGAGTTGTAATATGGCTGGCGGAGTGCATTTACCATGACACATGGTGGAAAAATAAAATGAGTGTTTAAACAGCACGCACGCACCACAGGGATAAACAATGAGCCGGGAAACCCGGCAGCACCTCACCAATGCCGCCGGGAATAAATTGGCAAGCTTACGCTGGAGACTTAGATCAAGGGGAGCTCTGAACTGCAGAAAAAGGCAGGTTCCTGCTGCAGCGAGGATGCAATTACAATGCAGTCTTGACTTTTGTCTAATATGCCTTTATTAGGTCATTAATTTAAAAAAGTATTCAGACATATAACAAACCTCTGTAGTTTCCAAGTTTTCTCCATTCTTCATCCACCTATAGGAGGGTTTAGGTTTGCCTGTGGCTGTACACTCCCACACCAGAGAGTCATCAATGGCCTTTTGCATGTCCTGTGGTTTTTCAATCATCTGTGGAGGAGCTGCACAGCAAAATACAAAGTATGGGACAAAAGGCAGCTATAAAACATTCGAAACAGCAAGACTTAACAAACCACTATATACTGAAGGAAATGATACATAATAAAATGCCTGACTGATGCATATTTAGCAGGGTGGATACTCTGCTCATATGATGTGCTATTACACATAAACTAAGTAACATGCTGATGAGAAACCATCCGGCACTGCTGTTACATTTTTAAATGCATGAATAGCAAAGAATTCATGATTGGTGCACTACTCAACTGCATTGAATATTTACTTGTTGATGGTCTATGCCATAAATGTCTTCACAGAATCCCATTTAAGCAGATCATGCTTTAATTATACATGAGCTACATTGATTCCTTTCTTTAAAGGGATATGATTCAAACGTGGTTAATTACTGAGCAAATGCCCAAGAGCATACTTGGGAGAACATTAATGGGCATTCCTTGTGACAGGGAACAAACAAATAAAAGCAAAAGCAAGCAACCAACCAACCAAACAAATAAAGGAAGAGATTAAGGAAGAAAAGAAGGAGTTTTTTTTGCACAAAACCAACAAAGACATATAGGACAATCACTATTGCACTATATCTCACCTGTATATAATACACGCACATTCATTGTAATAATTCTGTTTTAGTTAAATTTAGTCTAAATTTAGTTAAATACTTTTATATTTATTTAGTTTATTATTGTAAATATTTATAAGGCATTCTTGGCGAGGAGCAAAGAAAGAATTTCATTGTGCATGGAAACCTGTTTCCTACTGTACAAATGACAATAAACTCTTTGAATCTTGAATATAGGGCAGACTGAAAATAGGTCCAAAAAATAAGAGAGAAATTAATATCCATACATATACTCATAACCTGCAATTGCTTTTTTTACATGGTTATACATACTTGCCTAGCAAGTGTGCCTTATACATGAAATTTTATCCATTCCAACTTCTATACTAGTTATTATGCTGTTTTTTTCTTCTCTTCTTGTCCCTACCATCTATCTTTCACCTGCAGAAAGAGTATTGACTTTTAGCCCCCACTGTGTAATTCAAGGGTAAGCCACATATGATGCTGCCCAAAAGCAAAAACACTGTAGGTAAGTGTATCTGGCAAACGAGTGTAATAAAATCCATGAATAACAGCCTATTTCTCAGAGAGTACAGTAAACAATAGTCTTTCAATACATATTTCAGTATCATCACTCACACACCTCACAGAGAATATTACAGTTATTCTAAAACTGCCAATTAATAGATCTCTTTTAAGCATAACATTTAAAACCTGTTGTTATTCACTTCTTTTGAACTAGGTGGGAAAATGGTGCAAAGACCATCTGTACTGGATTGCTAATCAAGCCAAAGCAAGCAGAGAGGAGGGCAATTCAAAGGGAGGGAGAGCGTGTCTCCCTCAACTGCCAGTGGAAGCGATAAACATGAGATAGGCTTATCGATCAGCACGTTCCCGGGCTCTGCTGATGAATGTCTTACAGGCCTAATTCCTCGGGACTTCAAAATAAGATTACAGATTTTTATCACCTGACTGAGAAAAAAGAAAGGGGAAAAAAGGATAAAAAAGAGACAGCAATGGAAATAGAGGAGGAAAGACAGGAGCATCTATAGAACCTGCATCTATAGACTAATCCTATGGAAAAAGGATTTACAGAGCTTCTGGCATGCCACAATGTCCTTTATTTACAAGCTTTGACATTTCAAAATGGCTTGTAAATAATAGCAAATTATTTAATGCCAAGAAATTAGTTATATCCAACTGAATGTCTGTGGCTGACGTATATAGACCAAGGCAGAAGAGAAGAGAAGAGAAGAGAAGAGAAGAAAGAGAAGAAGCAGGGTAGTCAAAGCTGGTGCTGGTGGATTTCAGTAGTACACACAAACAAAGACACACATACACTCTAGACACACACGCACACAAAGAAATGCTGATGCCTTCATAATAATAATAATAAATAATAATAACAATGATTATTATTAATAATAATAATAATAATAATAATAATAATAATGATAATAATAACAACTAGAGAGGTGCATTTCCTGAAGAAAATGTGAGTGTGATTGCAGCGAAGCAGTGACATTACCATCAGCACCATTTGCATTTGTGTGTGTGTGTGTGTGTAAGCACATAGTTTGGGGCAGAAGATGACAAAACATTTGCTTAGACTCATGATTGTGTGTGTGTTAGTGTTAGTACGTACTTTGGGGGTGGCAATACTTTTGAACAAACACATGATTGTTTTTTTTTTTAAGCATACAGTAGCTGGGAGTATAAATACATTTGATCAGACTGGTCGTAGTGTGTATGTAACGTGTTAGATACCCCCCTTAGCCTTATACAAGCGCACCGATCCAGATATTTTAGTGTTGGAACAGTGTCGATATTTCCAAAATTGCGGCAGTTGAAATCCAGACAAAACCGCCAGGAGTATTCTATGTAGTTTTGTCTGGATAATAATAATAATAATATATACAACCCCAATTCCAATGAAGTTGGGAAGTGTGTTAAACATACATAAAAACATAATATGATGATTTGCAACCCATATTCAAATGAATACACTACAAAGACAAGATATTTAATGTCCAAACAGAAACTTTATTGTTTTTTTGCAAATATTCACTCATTGATGACTGCAACATGTTCCAAAACTGTTGGGACAGGGGCATGTTTACCGCTGTGTTACATCACCTTTCTTTTTATCAACACTCAATAAGCGTTTGGGAACTGAGGACACTAATTGTTAAAGCTTTGTAGGTGGAATTCTTTCCTATTCTTTATTGATGCTCAACTTCAGTTGCTCAACACTCTGGGGTCTCCTCTGTTGTATTTTGCAATTCATCAAATTCAAAATGAGTGAATATTTGCAAAAAAACAATAAGGTTTATCCGTTTGAACATTAAATATCTTGTCTTTGTAGTGTATTCAATTGAATATGGGTTGAAAAGGATTTGCAAATCATTGTATTCTGTTTTTATTTGTGTTTTACACAACGTTCCACCTTCACTGGAATTGGGGTTGTAAATATATTATTATGAAGAGCAGTCGTAGATAATGTAGATCATAAACCTTTTACAATAACAATAACTCATTCAAATTGTTTGAGAAACGTAAACATTATCGAGCTCTTTTATCCAGAAAAAAGGTCCAGTCTTGACCCATCCAAAATGGTGGACACACTGAACTTAGCATTGACCTCAGTCCCATTGGCCAACGCAATATCTATGCAATATATCTATGGGCACGAGGAGCAGGGTGAGAAGTGACTATCATTTCAAGCAACAGGAACTGAAACCAAGCATTTGGAAAGAGCTGTTTTAGATAGGGTGAAAAGATAGCCGTAGTATCTGATATTATACCATATGGTATTTTGACCCAAAAATTCCCCAGACATTAAATTAAGACTCCAAGGAATTGTACTTGTGTAAAGTGGATATAATATGTCCCCCCTAAAAAAATAAATTAAAAAACACCAGCAGTCTCCAGTATAATTTGTGCAGTTTTATTAAGAAATTGCTTATTTTTTTGTCTGAAACGTGGTCTGTTATGTAATACTTTTGGCATGTAATACTTTGGCATGATTGGAAATGTAAAATGTTTTGTACTGTCATGAACTTAATATCTGTAACTAAATTTCTACTGAAAAGTACAGCATCTTGAGCCAATCTTATGATTTGAACTAAAAATATTTTATGCCTTCTCTAAATTCACCTAATTTTACTCTTCCTTTTTTGTCGAGAATCTTGTCCCCTTGCATTCCATCTCATAGAGGATATAAACAATGACATGAAAAGTATAACAAAACATTCAGTTCTGTGAAGGCTATACCTGTAAATGGGTCATTAGGCATCAGCAGTAATGCAAACATGAGTTAATGCGAATACTAGCAGTAGTGAACACTCCCATAAGGGGAGGATAAATCCCAGCACTCTTTTGCCTACAGGTACATACTTAATAGGGAGCTGTCTCATGTGAGCAATTCAGCCTTGCCAGTGTGGTGGTGGAAGGAAAGGTCATGAGCCCTTCAACTGAAAGTCTATATTAAATATGTTTCTTTACATATGCCTGTTGGCCACTTATCCTTAGTTAGAAACATGTGGGTCTAGTAATCTTTCATCAAAAAGTTTTTATGATTCAGACTCTTATTATTATTAAAATGGGCCTGAGAATCAAATGCACGTAATGACTAATGCAAGTACATGAATTACTTGTACATGAAGTATTGGCAACATGGGCATGATCAAGCACCACTCTGGCAATGGGAGACAGGAACAGCAATGAGGTAAGCACTCATACCTGCTCCTTATTAATTAACACTGATTTCTCCCTCTGAGTGTAGGGAACCAGAGGGCTTAAGGGGGAGAGCTGGAGAGCATGGAAGAGAGAACCACGATCAAAGAGCTGAGTATGATATTAATTAAGAGGGCTGCAAAGTTATTTTCTGATTAATAAAGCTGTTTGAGTTCAGTACCAAATCTGTCTTCCAACCCATTCTTCAGAACTGTTACACTGGTGCCGAAACCTGGGAGATCAGAACAATGCACTGACATGGAGTCCATGCCACTCCCCCACAGCTTTGTGAGCCCACAACCACGGGTACAGGTATAGGGTATGAATTGCGCTGCTCATGTGGTAGCAGCAGTCCTGTTTCCTGACATGTCACAGGGTACCGCGATCAAGCAGAGACGTACAGAATCCTACTAAGTGGTCAAGCAGATATACACCAGGCCTTGGTGGCTTCCATCTGGGGCCAAATAATCATTTACCTAAGCCTGGTTCAAGGCAATTCACAGGAAGAAGTACAACAAGTGAAGAGAAAGGTGAAGGTTAAGTGTGTGCATGGGGATATACATGAATATCTTGTAGTTCCTGTTAACATTAAATTAAGGGGAGAAATACATAACTTCAAAGTGGCAGTTAGTCCCTGTCTCTCCCAACTAATAATTCTTGACAAGAATTAGTTTAATAAATTATAACAAGGAAATTGTGCAGATGGGTCCTGCATATCAGCGAAACCTTGTGGGATGTGTGCTGGCGGGGGAAGCAGTGCTGTGCTTGTCAATGTCAGCTCCGCATCAGACAGAGATAGATGTGGAGGTGGAGTTTACTCCCCCCTCCCTCCAAGAATTCTCCATTGGCGATTTCCCTCTTGAGTAGATGTGCAATGAGATGCTCTGTCACACCTTTGGCCAAGTAAGAGGCCAACTGGCCAACTGTTGGTGAAAGGGTTCCCCCGATGCTGCACTCTCCAATTTTTATTTTGGCATAATTAAAGATAGGTTGTATAGAGTGATGCAGGACACTCAGTTTAACATTGACATTATTACACAACATCCATTACTAAAGCACATCAGCAGAATTGATTTATAACAAGTGTCATACTTTATCTAGATGGTGACAAACTGAATGAGCTCCTGAATGGACATGTGTGTAAAGTAAAGTATACTTAACCTGTCAGTCACAGTGACATCTGGTAGAGTCTCTCTCTCTCTCTCTCTCTCACACACACACACACAGATAAGATGAAGAACAAGGTTGTCGCTTCATCCTTTTTAATCAGGATAAAAGTATTAGCGGCTTCATTGCTGGAGAGCATTAATCATTTTCATGCTCTGTTAAAAATCCACCGCCTTATAATGTAAGTAGTAGCACATACATAATGAATGTGGTACATCATGGTCAATATATTCATGTGGCTTGTGAGAACTTACCATAGAATGAGAGCTTGCCCTGCACTGAGTTCTTCCCTTTGGCGTTCTCAGCACTACACTCATAGGTGCCAGTATCATCCTGCTCAAAGTATGGGATCTCCAGGATACCACTAGCCTTCCTCATGTCCACTTTGCGAGAGAATGGGATGCCATCTACACGCCTCCATGTTATGGAAGGGACAGGACTTGGTTTAGGATGAGATAAAATAAATACAAAATGAGACATGAGGTGATTGAAATTCTCATTTAAATGTAAATACTGTGATCTGATAAAATTTACATTAATTTATTATTATTCATTTTAGATTAACTTCTTATTAATTTGCTTTGTGCTCAATGTATTGATGTTATTTAAGGAAATAACTACTTTACATTGTATATTTAAATTTACATTTACATTTATGGCATTTAGCAGACACTCTTATCCAGAGTGACTTACAAACAAAAGTGCTTAGTCTTTGTAGCCAGTGCTGGTAGACTTGAATTCAAGGTACTCTGTACTCTGAACTATGATAATGCTAGATATTACACATACAATATCTAATAAAAATTACAAGAGGTTATATAACTCAAACAAAACCAAGTCATATAACCCAAAATTATTCCTAAATTACACAAAACCAGCATATACTGTATATGTTTTTTATTTGTGATGGCTGTGTGTATAGTTAACATATATCCTGCTTTTAATTTCTCTATTAAATGTAAACATACAACACACTTACTTGCCCAAAGCAAAGCACTCAAGTTTCACAGTAGCACCTTGAGCCACCTGAACCACCTCTGGAAATTGCACTTCAATCTTTGGTTCATATTCTCCCATAACACCTGAAGTAAGAATATCATATTGAATTGAATTCAATTTCATATTGAAATGTGGGTTTGACAGTTTTATTGCTTATGCAAATTCTGCTGTGTGACATGTTGATAAAAACATATCAGATTTATGATTATGCTTTTGATGTTTGTTATCAGTATTACTTTTGAGTCATGTGTAGTGATTGTATAAGGCTCTGATAGCTACTGGGCTGTGTGAGAGGCAGTTTAAAGAGATCCTTATCACTAGTGTGTAACAGCACTTTCCTGTCAATGCAGTTACTGTACACTGGTCAAGCTGTGGAGAGCTAGTGATTTTTCTCTTCCCATATTTAACTGAAAGAAACATGATGTTTAACACGTAAATGAGGATTTTAACATTTCAGTAGAAGTAAATTACCCAATTATATAGTATTTTGGGGTTTTCTAATGGACCACACCAACAAGTAAAACACATGCTTAGTAATATTAGTAGTAATATTAAAGTAATATTAGCTACAAAATATACATCTTTTATTTCTTATTTGATCATATTTTTAAACACATCAATCATTATTTCATATCGTATAGTAAACCCACACATAATTAATGAACCAAGAGAGGACAAATACCTCACTCACAATTCTTTAGTGCAGTTTTATGTGATCATGTTCATTTAGAGTTTATGTCTTTACACCAGAAAATGTGACACTTTTTTGTTTATTCTCTTATTCTCTAACATTTATTGCTCCTGGGGAACTCATTTATAAATCTTGGCTCAGACATCCCATAATTAGATAAATGCAGGACAAATGACCTTTCTGTCTGAAGACCATTTGATAATGCCAGCCTAAGGCAACAAAACAAGTGCTGGTAAGCTTTAAAATTTGTAAAGAAGCTGCTAATTAACATTTGGATATAATTTTTGTTCAATGAAAAAAATATTGAAAGCTTTCTTTTTTATAATTTATTTGACTATATGGTTCATCAGTTAACAAGTAAGGAACAATTACATTTCATTTGATCTGAATCAGTTAAATATGAACTGTTGTATCATACTGTATATGGATTCGAATTTAATTGTAGCAATATGAAATAAAGAAGTAAAAGAGCTTGTCCTGACATGACAATTTACAAGTAGCTCACCATCAGTGCGCAGTATAAGAGGAGTGGGTGGGCCATGAACATGTGTTTTCGTGACAGTATTCGTGACAACACATGTATAGTTGCCCACATCAGACAGCTCCACTTTGGCAATGTACAGGTTCCCTGTCTCCTGAGACACGAACCGTCGTGAATCCTGTTTCACAAATGATGGATACTCATTAAAAATCCAGCTGAATGTCAGGGCTGTTGAGGGAAGAAAAAGAAAGTACAAAAATATCACTTGACATAAATCATAAAAAAGCAAGTGTTCGTTTTACAGCTTGGAAACTTTGCATGAACATAACTAGAGGATGTCATGACATTTCTGCTCTCCACTGAATTGAAATGGCAGGAGTCAGCACTGCTCATGAATCTTGTGCCTCCCCAGAGTTGCTTAATTAGCATTTGGGCTACATGCTAGGGTGAAAATTAATCAGGCTGAGCAGGGTTGTGGGGCTTGGAGGGTGAAAATTAATGATGGAAATAGATAGTCAATGTCCTGTGATTCTCTGGCCTCCAGTCAAAGGGATAAGACTACTAGAGCAAGCCATTTTTAAACCTGATTAATTTATTATTTTTAATACAAAACATAATTAGCAAAGTACAGAATGTCATCATACTTTGTCAATCATAATATTATATGACATTCAATCTGTTGAAAAAGACAGTGGCTTGAAATTTATATATATACAGTGGTGTGAAAAAGTTTTTGCCCCTTCCTGATTTCCTGATTTTTTGCATGTTTGTCACACTTAAATGTTTCGGAACATCAAACCAAATATTACGTTTTTAAATATTAGTCAAAGACAACACAGGTAAACACAAAATGCTATTTTTAAATGAAGGTGTTTATTATTAAGGGAGAAAAAAATCCAAACCTACATGGCCCTGTGTGAAAAAGTGATTGCCCCTTGTTAAAACATACCGTAACTGTGGTTTCTGAGTTGTTAGGAACCACGAGACTATGCCCAACTCCGCTTCCCGTCTCTCTAGTCCCGTCTACTTCCGGTTCCTTTCCCTATTTATAGGTCTTCTCTTCGGGACTGGGGCGGGAAACATTGACCTGATTGGATTGGATTGGAGATCCCCGAGCACCGTGCCTCAGCGCTTCCAAGCCCCGCGCCTCCGTGCTCAAGCACCGCGCCTCAGCGCTTCTGCGCCTCCGTGCTTCATCTCCTGGCAGGTTCTTCGCGATTCCCACTTCTCCCACTTCTCTGTGTTCACAAGCTCTGTGCTCAAGCATCACGCCTCAGCGCTCCCACACGCCGTGCCTCCGTGCTTCAGTATCCTCACTCCATGCTATTGTTCTGTTCACCTATAGTTGTGTAATTAAAGTGACTTTTGTTCTGCATCTGCATCTCCTTCTATCCCTTCTATCACCCGATTTATAACAGAATGTTTCCCTGCCAACATGGAGACGGCGGAACGGACTTCCCGGAGGCTTCTGGAACAGTACAGGCTGGACTCTTGTCTCATCTCCAGAGGGAACTGGTGGGCCGTCCTCTTCTATTCGATCTGGAGCAACTCATGGAACTTACCGTAGAGCTCGATCACCTTTGAGATGAGTCATCTTAAGAGCTTCTTAGAAGCCGAATAATTAGTGTAAAGTGTATGCTTCTGTGTCTGTCAGTGATTTTGATTCTTCTGCAGTTAATGCTAGACACGTTTTGTTGCTGAAAGGAAATGCTTACGTTTATTTTGATTTAAGCCTTTGTTCTCCAGACATGACACAGAAATGTAAATAGGATCTGAGTTTTTGTTTTTCTAACCATGGTGTGTATTTATGTCTATTTGTGCAGATTTGAGTTTGTATATATTTAATTTAAATTTGTGCCCACTCATTTCCGAGATGGTCCTAGTTGGCCGTTTTGTCGTTGACCCTTCTGGGGTTCCCTTAACGACCTCTTCGGGGGGGTTATGTTAGGAACCGCGAGAATATGCCCACTTCCGTTTCCCGTCTCGCTAGTTCCGCCTACTTCCGGGTCCTTTCCCTCTTCTCTTTGGGACTGGGACGGGAAACATTGACCTCAAGCACCGCGCCTCCGTGCCTCCGTGCTTCATCTCCCGACAGGTACTTCGCGACTCCCACTTCTCCAGACGTCACCCTGCCTCTCGTCTCATCGCCCGAGACCTACAAGCTCCGTGCTCAAGCACCGCGCCTCAGCACTCCCACGCGCCGCGCTTCTGTGCTTCATCTCCCAGCAGGTTCTTCGTGATGCCCACTTCTCTGGAAATCACCCTGCCTCTCGTCTCATCACCCGAGACCTCCAAGCTCCCGTGCTCAAGCACCGCGCCTCAGCACTCCCACGCGCCGCTCCTCCGTGCTTCAGTATCCTCACTCCATGCTATTGTTCTGTTCACCTATAGTTGTGTAATTAAAGTGACTTTTGTTCTGCATCTGCATGTCCAGCGTCCCTTCTATCCCCCGATTTATAACATGAGTACACTGTCTTTAACCACACCCAGGCCTGATTATTGCCACACCTGTTCTCAATCAAGACATCACTTAAATAGGAC
>JAOTRJ010000019.1:5204677-5215396 GCA_028564905.1 Leptodoras praelongus
GGAGGACATGCAGACTCCACACAGAAAGGACCCAGACCGCCCCACCCGGGGATCGAACCCAGGACCTTCTTTCTGTGAGGCGACGTTGCTACCCACCGAGCCACTGTGTCGCCCGGAAATGCAAAGTTAAAGTACCAAATAATAAACTACTAAATAACATATGAATGAATGCTCATTTAGACATACAGTATTGGTAATGTTGATAAGCTAATGTAGATGAATAAGCTATAGTACCTACATTTAAAGTCTTCAAAGACTTTTGCAGCTCTAGAATATATACACAGATGGGTGCCAGCCTTAGACAACTCACATATGCAGCAAAGGAACTGCATATTGCTGGCTGAAAAAATTATGAATTCAAGTTTTGGGTAAAATTTACTACAGAGAAGAATGCCCTGCAAAAACTGTGCATTCAGGATTTCCAGACCTATTAGACCTCTGCTTTGCTCCACTCAACTTGACTTTCTACTAAATATTATTAGTCAGACAGCAATATCTGTTCCCTTGACCCTGAAATCCTCTCTGCCAAAGGGTGATCTGCTGTATCTCTCATGTAAAATGGATGTTCTGGCCACGTCCTATCTCCTTCTTGCTTGCCTTTAAAAAATACAGTTTTGTTTAGTGAGATACAAATCTGTGTTTTTATTGCATCAGATGAAGGATGCTCTGCTTATCACTTGTGAATAGGAGTGGGAAGAGGACGTGTTAGCATATAAAAGGAGCTCATTTCCACAGGAGGAAGCAAAGGAAAATGAGTCTCTATGTGGCTTGCCCTTAAGGATACAAGCTGTGTGTGTATGTGTGTGTGGCACTTCTCCTCAGACAATAAAACATTGCTGGCCTGGGAGCTCTACTTATGCTCAGGTCTACACCAACAAAGAGGCAGATGTTTATTATTTGTCCAGCATCACTATGACCCTTTCATGTATTTCTATTCATATGAAGTGAAAGTAAACCTTTAAACACATTTTAATTAACAAGGGCATAATTAATTATTTATAATAATTAATTTGGTTGTGCTCCAGTTGTATTGCTGTATGGCTGTTTTTCTCACAGTAAACATAAAATATATCACAGTAAACACAAAATATAATGTGTGTTACTGGATTGGGTGTTTATGAAGAGCCTAAGCCAGGGTGAATCAAATAATTTAAGTAGGATCATTTTGATTATGACTGCCTTGTTTGTTGGAGCCTGTGATGTTAATGAAAAGCATGTTTTTAATTGTTACACTTGTGTTTAATATACAACCCCAATTCCAATGAAGTTGGGACATTGTGTAAAACAGAATACGATTCAAAATGAGTGAATATTTGCAAAAAAGAACAATGAAGTTTATCCATTTTAACATTAAATATCTTGTCTTTGTAGTGTACTGAATTGAATATGGGTTAAAAAGGACTTGCAAATCATTGTATTATGTTTTATACAACGTCCCAACTTCATTGGAATTGGGATTGTATTTAACCACCACTTGATTGATCACAATCAGGATAAATCATAGCAACCCATTCCCTAATTACATTAACTACATTCCATCATTTAGTGGACCTCTTATATGTACTAAAGATCTTTTATTTATTTAACATATGTCAGGTTAAGCTTACAGCCTTAATTATTAGACCATCAAAAACAGTTTATTATTCAGCAGGATTATTGAGGTTTTACTCACTCATGATCATGATGTTAGCATTGGCCAGTAGCTTCCCGTGTCTGTTGGAGGCTGCACACTGATATACTGCGCTGTCACTGGGGCTGGCGTTATGGATCATGATGGTGTCACCAATCACTTTTCTGTTGCTTGCTGGAGCCTCTGAAACAGATGGTAAATCAGCAGTGGCTTACAGCCATCCTTTTTATTTATTTCTTTGTTTAATTTGTCTAAGAAATTATTTACTTTTTTGTACAAAGAATTTGTTCAGATATTTATTGGAAATATTAAAAAATATAAAAATTATATATAAATATATAAAATCCTCCCTCCGAACACATTCGCATGGCAGAAAACATAACTTTACCTCTTATTAGAGGCTCCTTCATTTAATGTTAAAACAGATGCTTTTCTTTGCTGTTGTGGAGTTGTTTACTATATAAACTATATTGTTTTAGAAGATGTACATTTGTATTTAGCTGTGATTTGAATTATAGCAGGCACTACTCTGGGAGCTGGTCTTACAGTAAATTACTCAACACTTTGAACAATCATATTGTATTGTCATATGTGCACACACAGACACACACACAAACTCCCACACAAAAAGTCTTCTATAGACATGGCATGAATCAGAGGAAACTACATGTAGCACATGTACAACAGTAGTGTAAAGGGTATGGCAGTGCAAGGAGAAATGAAGTCATACCACTAAGAGAGTGCCCGTTCACCATCCATGCCACAGAGGGTGCTGGGTTGCCATATGCAGCACATCTGATGGTGACATCAGCTCCAATTACATTCAACTGGCCCTTGGGTTCAATTTTCCACATAGGAGGCTCTGTTACAAAAGAAGAAGGGGAACACAATTTAATAAGAAGCTGAGTAATTTTGCTAGTCTAAATTATATTTGTATATATTCAAAATATGCCCTTCAATCTAAAACTGTTAAGCTTCACTGTTAACTACATCTCAAAAGAAAAGTATTATTTCTGTACAGCATTTACTTCAACCAAAAAGGGCAGACTAAACAATTTTATACAGTTATATCCAATTTTATTCTGTTGCAAAATGCAAATTAGACACCTGATATATCATTACATCACCTTATAAATAATAGATTTAGTAAAATATCTGAAAAATTTATATCAGACTTGCAAAATGCTTTTACATCACAGAGATATGTGTGTAAATTACCTGACAAACGATGTAAAAGAGGCAATAAACAGATATATCAGCATGTCATTTTTAAAATGCCAAAAAGCTGAGACCATTTTAAAGGTGATGAAAGCAGCTGAATTAATTATATATCCAGTTACATGTTTAGATAATGTATTAAATATTCTACAACTCATGTTTGCAATTGTATTGTCAGGTTACCACCACCAAAAGATATGAAAATACCAAGTATACTGTATATCTGCCCCTACCATACACACACATTAATACAGTGATTATGTGCTTTATGCTGGAGTTCATGTTATATCATGAAAATTATGTCACTTAATTCTCATTTAGCTAATGATGAAAACAAAATAAATGAACATACTGTTAACCCTGATGTTTTAAAGCCTCAATTAAAACATCTCACCTTCCACTACTACATGGAAATAATGCTCAGCTTCTCCATGAACATTATGGGCCTTGCACATGTATTTTCCTTCATCATCTTCTGTCACTTCCTCTATGGTGAACTGCTTCCCAAAATTCTTCACCACAGCTCGGTCAGGAAGTTTCTCTCCTATCTTGAACCACTCGACCTTCGGAGTTGGGCTGGAGGAAGAACAGGGAACAAGAAAAAAAAAAATCACAAATAAAACAAATGACAAATAGCTGTTTTGTTTAACTGACATTTAGAGATGGGAAAGTAATTTTATGGTACTGGTCCTCGAAGGCAAACACAGTATCTGAGAATAATATTTAATGCCATATTAATGTTCAAACATTTATTGATACTCAACTCTTGGTTATCATTATACTAATGATAAATGACATGCAATGCAAGAAATCTCATATTAGTGTATAACTTGACTTACAAGCCTTCAGCAATGCATTCTATTAGTAGTTCCTCCCCTTTCACAATTCGAGTGTCTGTTTGACCACCAGAGGGGGACAGAAGACTGGGCTTCCTCTCCAGAATGGCATTGGCTAGGATAAGGAATCATATGATCTATACGTGAGCCCACATATAACTACATGAAGAGCCATTTCCTTACACATATGCATGATGGTGTAATTAATTAATAACAGATGCTGTAGAACGTGCCAGGAGCACGCATCCTGAAGTACTATGTCTAGGTTTAAATTCAAGCATTAAAATAGGGTTGATTTCCTTTCTTCGTGCTGTTAAGTATTTGTGCTAGTCTAGAGAAACAGGCATAGTGTACAAAGCTCACCTCTTCCCTTTCCACTACCAGACTGACTCTTTGACTTGGCTGAAATGGAAACAGATGGAATATACATGGAGATAGAAATAATAAATCCAAATAATGAATGCAATAAGGTGTAAATGAGACGTTGACATCTGGCAGTGGTGATTAAAGTCATGATCAGGGATTTGCAATGTCATTTTGTTATAAAAAATGTTGTATTTACATTATTATCCCAAAGAATACTTTAAATAATGCTTTTTACCAATACCCCGGGTGGCCACCAATGTCATTAGATGTTGCTCTCTGGTTGAATGTAGATCATGATGTAGGATGACCAAAATCCAATGACAGGACAACATCTAACACCAATGCTATTTGGCATAGAATACTGATGACATTTGACATTGATACCTTGTTGGTTTTAAGTCATGGTATTAAGTAACCAAACTCCATCATCTTCTAAATGTCATAAAAGTTCAAAAGTCCATCAAAAATACCAACTTTTAACTGAGATATTCTGGTCCAAACCCAACATCTGCTCAAAATCATAATCTTATTGTCCAGACACGTCACAGTCTAACGTCGATGGATGTTGATAACTAGTTGATTTTAAGTCATTTTAATTAAACAAAATACAACATCTTCTAAACGTCATACTGATGTTAAATACTGACATTTAATTGAGATATGCTGACCAAAACCCAACATCTGTTCAATGTTGGAGTCCAGTGTCTTTCTGATGTCAAACTGATGCCCTGTGTCTGCAATGCGTACAGAAAGTATTGTGATTATTTCTCTATTTCTTGTATTGTAACATCAAATGTAAGCATATTTGAATGGTATTTCTGCTCATTTTAAAATGAAATATAATAAAAGTTGAACAATTTAGCCTAAAGCCAAAGGATAATGTTTAGTAAAAACCCAACAGAGCCCAGCATCCAGGCAACACCATTTTGGTGATCAGGCACATGGTAGCATCATGCTCTAGGGTTGCTTTTCAGCAGGAGGAACTGGAAAGCTTTTTTTGGGCTACCATAATTAACATGGATGGATCCAAATAAAAGACCAAATAATGACAATTAAACTCTTTTTGAAAATTCCATTTCAGATTCCATTTCAGCCCCAAATTCTTAAATAAGATCAGACAGTGATGTTGAGCAAGCAGGTCTGGGATACAGTCCATCCCAAAGGTTTTCAGTGGGGTTGACTTCAGGGCTCTGTGCAGGCCACTCATGTACTTTCACATCATCCGTGGCATCTTTTTCATAGTTTCAAGGACCTCAATTTGAGCACAAGGGCATTATCATGCTGGAACAGGTTTGGATACCTTAGTTCTGTAAAGGGACCCTGTAACTCCATAACATGTAGACATCCTATACAATTGCATGAATCCAACTTTCTGCCTAGTTTGGGGAATGCCTACGTTTGGGTGTACACAAACCTTTGGCCAGACAGTGTACAGCTTAAAACTAGAGCTTAAAAAACATTTGTTTTGTAGAATAGTCAAGTCAAACTCAGTATTAAGTCCAAAACAAAAATCTGTGGTATGACCTGGACTGCTGTCCACCATCATTCTCCCTTTAATTTGCGAGAGTTGGGGAACATGTCTGAGACATTTCACATCTTCCTTTAACCATTTTATAAAATTTTATCAGGTGGCTTTAATTATATGCTGCTCTTAAATCCCCGACCATGACTTTATTGTAAGCCAGCGCAAAAACATAAGCTGTATGAGCAATGCTTCACAGAATGAATTTCATGTCCCAGATGACCATGAATCAAACCTGCTTGATCCATCACTGCAGGCTAGAGCTCAGATGAAACCTGCTATTTGCTATAACTGATGCTATGTCATTGATCAAACACCATTTACTCACTGAAATGTACATTGTGAAGTCTTATGTTTGTTCAGGTCAAAATGACAGATATGATGTTTAAACGTGGAACAAGATAAAACTCAAAAATATAAAAATCTCAGCTCAATATTACAGTTTCTTATATTAAAGTATTTTCAGCATTTTCTATGAATTATCCAGTAAAGCTCCAGTAAAGATAACACTAAAAGCTATTTATCTACATGGATCATTCATCTATCTTCTGTAAACACTATCCTGGTCAGGGCTGAGTTAGACCTGGGGAAGACTAGGGATGAGGCAGGAATACCCACTGGATGATATGTCAGTCCATGCACACACACACATACACACACACACACACACCTAGGGACAATTAGCATAGGCAGCCCACCTACTGACATTTTTTGGAGATAACCACAGAACCCAGAGGAGATATAGTGTGAACACATGAACCTCCACACAGTAGTAGTAGAGAGTAACCCAAGCTCCCTGTAACTGTAAGCTACCTGCTGCACCACCAACCCACCCTAGCTACAAGAACAAAATAAAATAAAATAAAATAAAATAAAATAAAATAAAATAAAATAAAATGTATTTCCTTTGGCTGCTCCCATTCCTTGGGGTTGCCACAGTGGATCATGTCTGAATCTTGGTCTGGCACAATTTTTTGTCGTAACCCTCCCCTCTAAGCGGGGTGTTAAGACAGAGTTGAGCAGTGGGTTGAGGGCCTTGCTCAGGGGCCCAAGAGCAGCAGCCCTGGTCGGGGCTCAAACCCCTGATTTGAGCCCGCAACCCAGAGTCCTAACCTATTGGGTTACCACTGCCCCCAAAATAAGAATAAAATAAAATACCTAAAATAAAAAATACATAGAAACTTACTGATAGATCCAGAAACCAGATCCACAAAGATGTTAAAAATTTATGGGCAGTTGTGGCTCAGTGATTATGGCTCTGGGCTGCTGATCAGAAAGTGTACATCCCATTGCCACTATGGAGCACTTCAGCAAATCTCTTTACCTTCTGCGATGCAGGGGTACCATGCTATGAGTGACTCTGCTAGCTTCCTAATAAGTAAGGAAATTTTTCTTATATTGCACTGTCTATTTCATTTTTTATTTCATTTTTTAAGTTAATTGCACTAGTGTATATTTAAACTCATAATGTACAATGTGCTGCCTGTATCTGAAAGCATTCTTGATAAAAAATAGAGCACATTCTTAATTTATTGTGACTGACAGCCCTTAAGGAATGCAATCTGTATGGACTAGATGTGAACTTTATTGCATCTGTGAACACTAGGTTTCCCCTCCTCAGTCATATCAATGGAAAATATATGTCAGTGAACAGATTGTTATATTGTTATACATACAGTTGCTGACAATAACAGACATGGCGGTTTTCTGGACGATGGTACGAATTCTTGGGAAGGATGCAAAACAGCAATAATCCCTCCGGCTGTCTATCTGAATGGCATTGGAGAAGTAGAGGTTCCCGTTCAGCCCCACGGTCACTCTCTCATCCTGCTTTATTTGATTCATGCCTACATGAGTAAGACAGAAGACACACAACATTTTTGTGTGTGTGTGTGTGTGTGTGTGTGTGTGTATAAGATGTGACCCAATATATTTATATGCATGTCATGCTTGGTCACTCACTGATGGTCATCCAGTAAATTTCCAGTGGAGGAATTCCTTTAGGTGGATTGCATTCCAGAATAAATGGTTGTCCCTCTTCTACCTCGATTGGATCAAGTTCCTCTTTAGGGAACTTTGGAACATCTGGTAAGCACAATAAACACAAAGCCAAAGCTGAAATCGGCAGGTGAAGTAGGAGCAGAAAGAGGCCAGGTTCTTTATAGTTCTCTCAAGAATGTGCCAACATAAAACAGTGAGGATTTACAGCACCCTACAACCTTGGTCCCAAAGCACAGTAATAACACACCATTACTACATCATTGCCTCATGTCAAACTTCACTGAGTGACTAAGAAGCGCTGAAGCTTTGTCACTGCTGCCCCCTTTGGCCTGGTTTCATCATCCAGAGATTTATATGGTTTGTTTTATAGCACTGCGAGAAATGTATCTAGGAGTATGATAAAGAGGGCAGTGGGTGTATTTTTCACCCACTCATTCCCCAAGGTTCACAAGAACACACATAAACAACAGACAGAGAGGGGGGCTTGCAGCACGCAAATACAGTGGATGCCTCTTCTGAGAGCAAGACTGGTAGTTTCAGCAGAGCTTGGCCTCTAAATTTAACTGAAAGAACCACAATAGTATACTTATATTTTACTTACTGGGAATGATGAATTTAATTTCCTCTGACATAGCAGTCCCAAACTTGTTGGAGGCGTAACAGCAGTAGACACCATGGTATTCAGTGAGGTTCCCGTTGTTCGGGATGATAAAAGTTCCAGAGTCTTCTTTAGTGATCAACATGGGATCCTGATAGGGATCAAAATACTGCCCATTCTTTGTCCATTTGAATCTAGGGGAAAAAAATCTTGAGTATACAATCTGAATCCTTAAATTATTTACAGCTCTCTGATAATTATCTTTTGATAATTGTTGTGTTGGAATAATGCTGTGAACAGCACTGAGTGAAAGTGAGAGAGACGACTTGCAGAATGAGGGTAATCCAGTTATTACAATGTTATACCCATACAGAATTGATATTCTTTATATTGTATCAATTGCACAACTAATATAATATATTCTTTCAACTTCAGTAACTTTTATATTGCTCAGGGCCATGGTGAATGTGTAACTGGTGAATCTGGGAAACACTGCACATGATGCAGAATACACAGAAAACTCACATTGACTTGGATGGAACATGTGAACATGTGAGTCAGTAACCTGAACTCAGGAACAAGCCATGAACCCTGGAGATGTGCAACAGCAATGCTACACAGCAAAAACACCAGTGTTTTTCCAATTGTTAATTCAACACTAATGTTTTTGTTGTATATCCAATTCTGTTATATAAATACAGACAAGGCCTAGCCATCATTTTGTCATGATTACAATCCTTCTGGCTGAATTGGAATATACATGTTTGCCTATACCCCCTGAATCATAGTATAAACAGACTGCGGAGAAAAAAATAGAAGAAGAATACATGACATGTACACCACCATGTCTACATTTGCAATCTTTAGTTATTTGAGTCACAGGATGAACAAAGCCCATTGCACATTTTAGAATGTCACCAGATGTCTAACAGACAATTAAGTATATATTTTATATATATATTATATATATAATTGTATATTTTTTGTGCATTTATACCTAGACAATGACTTCAGTAGTCAATCAATCTGTAAAAAAAAAAAAAAAAAAAAAAAAAAAAATGTACATCAAACATATCTAACTCAAAGTTCTGGTAATCTCATTTCCTATATGTCGTCTGAACAGCTGCCTCCCTGCCTCCCTGACTAGACGCTTTAGGTGTTGCCATGGAAACTGCACAAGAAAGGAGAGTGTCATAAATATTCAGCCCGCTAGTAACCCCTCTGTTTTTAAATACCAAACAACTTAAATCTTTTTGTTAAATATAAACACTTTTAAAAGTTGATGCTTGCAATACACTCAAAAAATATTGTGGCATAGGCAAAATAAGACAAGTAAAGGTTCTGGAAGTCTCCAAAATGAGCAGTTTAACAGGTAACAAGTGAGTTCATCACTGAGAATAAAAGGAGCATCAAGCAAAGGCTTAGACTTTGCGAGCAAGGATGGACCATGGTTCACCACTTTGTGCCAAACTTCATGAGAGAATTGTCAGTCAGTTCAAAGACAATGTTTCTCAGGACAAGATTACAAAGAATTTAGGTTTTCTAAATAGAAACTGTATTATGCAAAGAGGAATCCATATATCAATTTTTGTGAAGAATGCTGAAGAGATCTCTAGACCCAAAAAGACATGGACTGAAAGGCAGTAAGGCTGTTTTGGGGGAAAATGCATGTCATATTTTATACGCCAGAGATGTAAAAGACCATCCAGAGCAAAAACCTGAATCTTTGTTGACATGCAGTTTCATCAGTGCCCAAGGCATGAGTAATCTGCATATACGTGAAGGTGCCACTGGTGCAGAGGCTTATACTGGTATTTTGGAGAGAAGTATGCTGCTGTCAGGATGATGACTTTTCCCAGGACAATGCCAGGCCTCAGTCTGTACAAGTTACAACAGTGTGGCTTTTATAGACATAGAGTGCCTGCAGTCCAGATCTGTTTCCTATTGAAAATGTATGGCGTGTCATGAGAAGAATCAACTCAATACATGTATACAACAAGAATGGGGAAAAATACCTCTTGCACATGCCTTGTCACAGTTTTTATTGAGCTGTTGCAGACATCAATTTGTAAATTTGCCCCCTTCCCAATTCCTTCTATTTTTGTGAATTTGTCACATTTAAATGTTAATTTTAATATAAGATAAAGACAACATGAGTAAACACAAAATGCATAATTTAAATGATCATTCCATTTACTGAAGATAAAGATTTATTCAAAACCTAAAGTAATTGCCCCCTTAGCAACCAAATCAAACAGTTAACTAAATTAAATTGACTGTTGGGTTTAATTTCACTAGCCACACCCAGATATTATTAGTGCCAGACCTGTTGAATTTAAACATCACTTAAATAGAACCTGTCTGGCTATGTGAAGCAGGATAGAAGGTCTCACAACACAACACTAAATACAACACTAAAGACATGGGGCAAAAATGGCATCCATGGGAGGACTGCAAGGCTCGGAACACTGCTGACCAAAAGGAACACAAAGGCTCATCACATCTGCCAAAAAACATGTATATGACCAACATGAATTTTGGAATAATA
>JAOTRJ010000019.1:5234542-5249001 GCA_028564905.1 Leptodoras praelongus
TCAACAATCCTACCACGCTCAAAGTCAGTGAGTTTTTTAGCTTTTGCCATCAGGAGGTCTTGACAGTAGGAATACTTGACAAAAAATGACATGGATTCTCTGCTTAGAACCTTCTTAAGATCCAGTGGTGCAAAATGCAAATTCTTCCAATTTTTTAGCTGGTCTTGAGATTTTGATCAGGAGTGTATATCCAATAATAACTGAGAATAAGATTTGGACTACTTTATCTTGTGCCAGAGTCATCAGGTTTAAACATTATCTCTTCTGAAGAAGGATACTAGATGCAACTAAAAACCAAGGCAGCCACACTATGTATAGATACAGGACTGTTCCTGTAAGGCTGACTGCAGCTGCTTAATTCATCTATAATTATGCTAAATGATTTGTCAACTCATGGCCTTAAAATCCAAATATAGTAGTTGAGTACACATTGTGAGCTTTTATGAATATGTTTTAACTTATGTAGCTGGCTAATGTTAGTAGGATTAGTCAGTGAGGATAATGAATATCTATGGATGTGTAGTAAAATGATCTACAATAGCCAAGAGTTCATCTTCATTATTTAGAAAACTTTACACCTAACTTAACTGAGCCATCAAAGAGAAACTCGCAACCTCTTCTTTTGTTTCTTTAATTTATTTTTTATTTTACAAATTATTATATCATATACTATTCTAAATAATTACTGAGTATTAACACTTGTATTAATAGCTTTAGCTTTTGGAGTTAGTATATGAATTTAAAAAATCTCTTATATCTCCGGGCCTATGGATAAGTTCTGTTTTGAATGCCTTTTAATTTAATGCCTAATTTTCTAGATCAGAAAATACTTGTGAAATTAAGGCCAATGTTTTTTACTTGAGTTGCAGCTCATGACAGTAATCACAATGATGGTGGAAAGTTTTAAAGAGAATAGATCTCTTCAGTGAGTTTAACATCTCTGTGCATAAAATGACTAAATGTTTTACAGGTCTTAGAAACCTGACATACAGGGGTGTTTCACCTCTGATGTGCTATCTATTGAGCATACAAAGATACATAGACAGGTTTGTGAACAATAGAACTCATGTTACTGCTGTTTCTCCATGCATGTACAAAGCCATGTGTCAAGCATAAACCTCGGTGCAGACTGTATGGTTCAAATTTACTGTCACCTCAACCAAAGGACCCATTTCCATGTAATTAAACCACCCCAGAACATCACAGAGTCTCCTCCAGCTTGAACCACACCTTGCATGCAGTCATCTTTGAAGGCTTCCTAAGGTCTACAATAAACACGATGCCTGTCATCATTTATATAAAGGTAGAAACAAGATTCACCTGACCAGATAACACATTTCCAGTCATGAACAGTCCAGTTTTTGTGTCTTTTCGCCCACTGTAACTGGGAAATTTTGTGAGCAGAAGTGAGCAAAGGCTTCTTGCATGTCACTCTGCTTCATATAGTTCCCTATACAGTGTTCTTTCAGAAATTCGCTGTGAAGGACCTGTATTGACCTAGAAGCGAAGCAGTTTTTAATTCATCCATGAAACACGCTGACGGTCCTATCTGACTATCATATTATAGCTACAACTCTGACAAGAATTACAAGTAGAATGGGATTTCACCATTATGGAGAAAAGAACCGCTATTGAATATTACGCATATTATTGTGTAGGTGATCCATATCATGGAATATGTGAGGCATCAGGAGATTTTGTTTGAAAAGCTGGCTGCTTCAGCCAAAAACCTGGGCTGTGGTTGACATGGTCAACCCAGTCCCCTCACATAAAACCGATTAAAGTAGGCTCAGCTAAACAGTAAAATCCACAAGAGATTGCTCTTGAGCATGTGCAGAGATTCTCTGTTGAGGACCTCAGTTCAATTATTGTCAGATTAAGCTAATTTCCCACAGATACAGTATTTTAGTAACCATTTTATAAGTATCCAAAGGGTACCAATACTTTGGAGCAGGAAGCATCTTTGTCTTTGTTTAGCATTGTTACTGCAATAGAAATCCCTGTATAGATCAGGAAACAGAACCTATTTCAGTGCCACATGTAGTAGTGTAAATTACAAGGATGTGCGCTTCAAGTCAACTTGAAGAAAAACAGTGACACAACTGACTACATTACAGGAAAAATATTTTAATAAACTGTCTGCAAAGCTGAGGTCACACAACAGGCAGAAAAGGATGAAAGAGAACATATTATATGGGCTCTGTGACCTGTTCTGTCAAGTTGGAGGAGAGAGGCGGAGAGAAAGAGAGGTGAAAAAGATGGACTAGCATTTATATATACAGTATGACAGGTGAGAGAAAATGCATAATTAAAGTTGCAGGTAAATGGGAGCTTGTGTTTATTAATACAAAGGGGTGTGTGGCTGAGAGCAATTTCACAGGAGAGACTGTTGGATTATTTGCTAGGAACAGAAACAGCCGAAGCCATCAGCACCTTCTGACAGATGTTGGCAATCTCCCAGAAAGCAACTGGTCACAGTTGGAAACGAGGGATGAAAATTACATCCCAGATCCCCTGTATTAGAACATGAAGCCAACTTCATTTCTGTGCTGAAGAGGGGAATCTTGATTTCCCAGTGCTGTGGAGAACTGTTGGGGTAAGCTTAAGCACTGAGTAAAGAATAGCACTTATTTGTTTTTTACATATTGCTCTTTTTCCACTGAGATTCAGGTTCTGGATGTGTGATTCATAAGTGTCCATGCTGTTCATACAAGTGCTATGCTGAATGATACAAACATGAACTTCCTGCTATGATCTGGACAATCTCTTAATGACAGGTTGTTTAAAGATTTAGTCATTATAGTAAAAATGTTCTGTAGTTGTTCATCATTCCAATGCTTACATAAGCCTGTTGTGTCTCTTTGATCTCTTCTTTTACAACTGACTATCTGAGATAGTCCAGCTTCACAGGAAGCCTTCTAACAATTGTCCAGCCATAACACCAGCAGGATGTAAACATTTAATTTTTGCACAAAAGCATACAAGTACAAAAGATGGACTTTTCAAAAAGAAAATAAATCATGCATTCTTGAAGAACAACAGATGTATGAGATAAGGCACAATAAATGGATATACATTAAGGGATGAGAAAGTAATAAGATACCCAAACACTTTTCTGATTTGTTCCTAAAGACCAAAAGACAAAAAACAAATAAATAAATCATTAAAGGTTTTTCTCCACTGGCTTTCAAGTCTCAAGTTTCTTCCTAACCCCCACTCATAACACAGACAGAGACCCAAAACACTTGTTCTGCTACTGTAATTCCCCAACTGATGCACTTGTAACAAGCTCCGCCAAAGCACACAAAACAGAAGTCTCACTACTCACAAGTCCTCGCTCCATTTTCTTCTTTCCTTCTGCCTCTGGCTAACCCCTTCCTCTGATACACATTACAACAGACTGAAAACAGAATGCAGGCAAGAATGCATGATACGAGGAACTGACAGAGTGCTCTGTAGGCAGCCACGAGATGGGAGGCACAGGGACACCGTATGCTGCCAGAGCCTCTCCCTTGGCAAAGGAGCTCATTAAGTGAGTGACAATCATGCTGCACAAAGCCTGATCTGAGAGCTATTCACTGCATTACGGGGAGGGTGGGATGGGAGAGTGTGTGTGTGTGTGTGTGTGTGTGAGAGAGAGAGAGAGAGAGAGAGAGAGAGAGGCACCAGTGAAGGAATGTTGAATAGGGGACACATAGTTTAGGGAGGAAAATAAATAAACAGAAAGTCCACTTACATCTCCAGAAATTAAATTCTATTCAATTTTATTTGTAAAGTGCTTTTAACAATGCACATTGTCTCAAAGCAGCATTATAAAGACAGAAAATACAGACATAACTTTTTAATTTTTAAATGGTATCCCTAATGAGCAAGTCAGGGGCGATGATGACAAGGAAATACTCCCTCGGATGTTAAGAGGAAGAAACATTGAGAGGAACCAGACTCAAAAGGGAAGCTATCCTCATTTGGGTGACAGTGATAATTTAAATAATCCCTTCTATATCCGAGTGGTATATAGTAAAAAACTGCAATTCTAACCTGTGAATTCATTAACGTTTTAACAAGAAGTCCACATTTTAAGCCAAGTGTATGGTTTCTAAGTGTAAAAATGTAGAAATGTAATCTAAGGTACTATGTACAGTTTCAGCTACTGCAATTATTCATTGTCTTTTAGAAAGGATATTATTGTATAACTCATAATTTCTATCAAAAAATAGCATCAATGAGTTTATGCAAACACTACTGTGAATGAACTGAGCAAAATATAACAATCTTCTCTGGTTCTCCAAGACACCTACAAACAGCTATAAGTGCCTGCTTATTTCCAACTAATTGGGACCATTTGAGTGGGAACATAATCAAAAACAGGACCAGAAAACCAGAGCACATGATTTTTATTTGACTCCCTATACAGCCATAGGTGGGCGAGAAACAATCCCTCACCAGCAAACTGGAGGAAATAAAACAGTTCTCTCCCATTACATTGGGGAGTAGGGGGTGAAGGGGAGAATCAAGATGATATATGATATGGAATGGGTTGTACGACTTTCAGTTTAACAAGGAAGAGGGAAGAGGAAAATTGGAAATGGGGGGAGGGTAGGGAGTCATGCTTCATTTATACCAATATGGGTTGTTAAATGACAGAAAAAGTACTCAAAAAAATTCCTTGCAAAAAAATGCAGAAGAGTATCTGAATAATCCTTTACCCATCTGACACATCAACCATGCATAGCATTTTCCATGCTTTATTTGGATCACATCTGCTGTAGGAAAATGTGATCCTAACAGGTGCCATCAATTAGTTGGAATGCCATTAAATTTACAGGCACCAGCAACAGCTCTTTAATTTAAATCTATTATAATGAACATAGTTGTGAGCTTGCCTTTTGAAGTCTTCCTTAATGTCATCCACTCTGTCTGTAGCTAATTATCTTAACTAACTATATGAAAGGCATAACTGGTCTTCTGCATTTGTATATGCCAATGTTTTGCTCCAAATAAATCCCTCAACCTCAGATTTTAATCAAAGCAATAAATCACTGAAGCCTAATCCTGATGAACCAGAATGATCTGTCCTGTGTGAACTTCAGCAACAGATGCTCTGGCAAAAAAAAAACTAAAAAGTAACACAAACAAGTGTCAACTTGATTCTGTCCACTGCTCTTAAATGGCAATGTACCTCAAATGACAGAGAATGTGATTTAGCAGAAATAATGTGGAGTGCTTAATTGTGAGAGCAGACTGCCAAAATCAGATACTGAGAACACTCACTGCTGTGTCAATCCATGTCCCTTGGCACACTCTTTAAATGCCTTCAGGATGGGGCCACCATTATGGGATACACAAGCAGAGGGAAACCTTATGCACTTTGCACAAGCACTTACAGAGTTAAGCAGCTGAGGACAGTAGACAGAGGGAAAGAATAAAGGTGTGGAAAGGGCGGACAAAGGTGCCTGATACTTGGTACTGCCTAGAGGACAACTTCCCCTCCCTCTGCTTCTCTCTCAATATCTCTGTGCCTTTGTGTCCTTCTTCTCCATGGTTCACAGAAAGCCACCATGCATTACAGGATTCTTCCAGGTCCAACTGATCTGGCATTCATAAGGCAAGACAGCTCTGACAAATAATATGAATATCATTAATAGTAGTTAACATTTTTTTCTACTCACAGTTGTCTCAAATAATGGCCTACATTTATCATTTTTCCATCATAATTACAAAACTTTTACAAACATTATCTACTGACCACTCAGAATGGCATTTTGCTGAGAAGCACTGCAGAAGCAACCAGTCCGCCCAGTTGTGGAAAAACTGCACAACCTGTAAAATCTAACAAATCACCTCATTGGCCGAGCCAAATGCAGCACATGGGCAGCACAGGTGTTCTCCGCTACAGGAAATAACCTCTAGAGTAACCTTCAGCTAACACTGCCAACCTGCACCATGTGCTCACCTGGGTCTTGATCAACTCCACCAATCTGTCTTTAGTGATCTATGCATTGGCATTAGAAAAGAACTGCCAGAGAATCAATATTGGCTGAAGAATAAAAAAAAGGATGGTAGATGATGGGTCCATGGCATGGCAAACTCATGATCAAGTCAACAAAGAATGGATGTGGTTGGATCCACACCACTTCAGCATTGGGTATCTTATAAAATCTTCTGTAAGGCAAGATCATCTTAAATGGGTCATGGGCTTTTAGAAAATGCTCTTTGTAGAGAAAATACAAAGTGTTTTTGGTGAAACTCAGTCCTGAGCGCCTTCCAAAATATATATACAGTATATATTGCAATGAAAGAAATTTATATATACTGCTTCTATTAATCCACTTTCAACTATGTGTCAGATAAACCTATACACGTTAAAATAACCTCCTTACAGAAGCAGATGTTATTTCTCTATAGAAATGTGCTAAAGATCTGAGAATTAGAGAAAAATGGTTAAAGCAGTATGGTTAATATTTCAGACCTAAAAAAAACCAGCATGGAGTCACCATAAATGATGACAAACAGATCTGAGACGGTTTGAGACGTTTTTTTTGTTTTTTTTCAGTTGATTCTCACTTGCTATAACATGTTTTGTTTTGCTAAACAATATTTCTCAGCAGCTCCTTTGAACCCACACATGCCTAAAATAATGGCTGCATATCTGATGGGTACTCTTTATGAACTCTACCACCATATGCCTCTCCAGATGAAGTACCCCTGAGTGTTTATATGCAGTTCACCATTATCCTTGACACATTAACAACCTCTAAATTGATTCCAGACCTTGGATTATAGGTGAGTGTGTCATACACTACAACAGGCTTACATCAGGTATTCGTTTTACAGTGTAGTCATGCATGGAAAGAGATTGCTGTTGCATTCTTGAAGCTGCACTTTTCCATTGCAAAAAAGTCTACTGTGTACACAGGTTAGTGAAATTTGAAGCATGTTACATCACAGGATAACAATTACATGTGATATTTGCACTGTGTGTATTATATGGTGTTATATGGCAAGACTGTAATCCTAGTGTTTTCTCCTGTCTCCTTTGTCTTTTTCAGAATTGACAGACTTGATCACAGATGGCACTCCTTGTGATTATGGCAACAACCATTATGTGATCAGCTTTCCTGATTGGCATCCTCGCCAAAGGTCTTAGGAAAACAGACATCATTTGCCATGATAACACTGCTAGCACCAACTGTTAGGTTCATTCACATGGACTGCTTTATAACTTTGAGGATAAACATGAAGTCAATGAAAATATGAACAAAAATAAACAGGAAGAGAATGGCAAGCTTCCTACACAACACTTGTGTGTTTGTTGTTGCTGAGGGGTTTTTAAATGAAGAGTCCTGCTAAAGCCATTTGATTCATTTTACTCCAGAAATCAATGTGCTACTTACCTGATACTCAGCCTTAACAATTCATATGCATGCATAGCAAAGTAGCACCTCTGAAACCTATGTACAAATGTGCTCTGAGTGGTTTTAGAGAGCATGAATGAAAAAAGCAAGCTGTACCCTAGCTCAAAATGAAAGTAGTTCAGTGGTTCGATAATAATTTAATGCAGCAGTGCTGCAGGCACAGAGCTCTGTTAAGATCATCACCATTGCCTTCCCACCTGCCAGCAGAGGAAGTCCATTGCAGAGGGATGCAGGCAGAAAGTGTGCCGCCAAACAAGCTCCTCCTGCGCTGCAAAATCAGATTTACAACAAGTGAGATTAATGTTTCTTGGAAGCATCCATATCCGAGCCTCTTCTCCTCCTGCCGCTTTAATGTGATAAGCCTGGGCTAATGCTGGTTAGCTGGCCAAGATAAGGCCTCAGCATCAAGCTGATGCCTTTTAAAGAGAAAAGAGTCTGAGGACTAGAGTAAGCATTGGGAGACGGAATGTTATTTTTCAATACATGACTAATCCAACAGTGGAAAAGTACTTGTAGGATTAACTTTGCTCTCAATAAAAATAAAAAAATCTGTGGACTTGAAGGGGTTTGAATTGCCATGCAGGTCACAATCACACAAGGCTACAGAATACTGTGAGATATTTCTACTGAATTGAGAATGCAGATATGTGTGTGTTTGTGTGTATTTATCCCCAGAAGAGAGTGATTGCTCATGAATAAACCAACATAGTATAGACTATTTTTAAAATGCAGAAGAATGATGACTCATTCCTTGCATCAGGAGCCCCAAGTGTATGAAAGCTGCCCCAGCTCTTATCCCAGTGCTCATCCCAGGGATTAGTATTGTATAAGTGATCACACATACATACAGTGTATCACAAAAGTGAGTACACCCCTCAAATCTCTTCAGATATACAAGTATATCTTTTCATGGGACAACACTGACAAAATGACACTTTGACACAATGAAGAGTAGTCTGTGTACAGCTTATATAAGAGTGTACATTTATTCTTCCCTCAAAATAACTCAATATACAGCCATTAATGTCTAAACCACCGGCAAGAAAAGTGAGTACACACCCAAGTGAAAGTTCCTGAAGTGTCAATATTTTGTGAGGCCACCAGAGCTTCACAGGTTGTCACTGGAATGCTTTTCCACTCCTCCATGACGACATCACAGGGCTGGCGGATATTCGAGACTTTGCGCTCCTCCACCTTCCGCTTGAGGATGCCCCAAAGATGTTCTATTGGGTTTAGGTCTGGAGACATGGTTCAGCAAACTGTTTGTGGGCTTTCTTGTGTACAGACTTCGGAAGAGGCTTCCTTCTGGGTGACAGGCATGCAGACCAATTTGATGTAGTGTGCGGCGTATGTTCTGAGCACTGACAGACTGACCCCCCACCTCTTCAATCTCTGCAGCAATGCTGACAGCACTCCTGCTCCTATATTTCAAAGACAACATTTGGATGTGAAGCTGAGCACGTGCCCTCAGCTTCTTTGGACGACCAACACAAGGTCTGTTCTGAGTGGACCCTACTCTTTTAAAATGCTGGATGATCTTGGCCACTGTTCTGCAGCTCAGTTTCAGGGTGTTGGCAATCTTCTTGTAGCTTTGGCCATCTTCATGTAGCGCAACAATTCGTCTTTTAAGATCCTCAGAGAGTTCTTTGCCATGAGATGCCATGTTGAAACTTTCAGTGAGCAGTATAAGAGAATGTGAGAGCTGTACTACAAATTTGAACATACCTGCTCCCTATGCACACATGAGACCTTGTAACACTAACGAGTCACATGACATTTTGGAGGGAAAATGTGCTCAATTTGGACATTTAGTGGTGTAGTCTCATAGAGGTGTACTCACTCACATGTAAAAACATGTTATCATATGACACTATGCCTCTCAATTACCTCCCCAAGTCTCTTGAAAGTTTAATGGTTAAAACCTGTATCTCACTGCAGATTCGTTGTCTCCATGTTTCTCATGGACAGGTTGGGATGCCTTTTCATAAAGCCTGAGAACCAGTCAGGATCAGTCAAGCTTGAGGTTCAAACTTCAAGATTAGTATGACTGAAATGCATCACATTTAACATTTAACTGAAAGATTACTCTTTAGAAAATGTTAATCAAAAAGTTCATTTTAACTTCCACCTTCTAAATGCTAATTAAAATATGACTGGTATAAAACTAAATATATATAAAATTATAAAAACAAAAAAAAATTACTTTCTTACCTCTATTTATTTCTCTAAAATCTGCAGCTTTGCTTACTCAGCAGTGAAACTGAGATAACAGTTTCGCCTGTAGGAAAAACTGCATAAATGTGCTGGGAAATTCTATTATTATGTAAATTTCCATGCTAGCTTTGCAAAATTAATTGCATTGGTTAATTACCAGCACTCTTAGGTGATTGCTGATGGAATTTCCAGATTGAAAAGTGTGCTCAGGTAATATTATCAGGCACCTATAAGCAGTGATATCAATAAAATATCCATTAAATCCTATAAGCCAAGTTCTGATGTATGTAGCAGTTTGCTGTCTTCTAAGGGACTTCCCTTCAGGTCCAAATCAACTTTACATTATTTATAGATGTCTGTATTTAAGTCAGTTCCAGGATACCCTATACACAGGATACACTGTTTATAACTATAAGTGCTCTCATTTTACATTGCAGTGACCTCTATGGTCTCATGATCTATTGTATAGCAGCACCTGCAGTGCACATCTGGTGGCTTTGAACCCACTAGGCCAATAATGTGAGCAATTTCCTTAAAGCAGTGTTTCTTGGTCTTCTGAAAACCAATGACTTCCACATTGTAGTGTTTTGTCTCCTCTAACTCACCCAATCTGTTTCAGAGATGTTTATTAGCTTGTGATTTGAATCAGATGCATTAGGAACAGGAAAAACAACTAAATGTGCAGGGTGGAGGCACTCCAGGAGTGAGAAACAAGACTGAGAAACACACTGAAAGCTGATCATCTAACTATGCCAGTGTCCATTTATGTCTCTTAGGTTTTTATTGAGCAGTCTTGCAGTTTACTAATGCACATTCTACAATTGAAAATTCTGGAAATTCAATGTTATTTTGTCTACTATTGTAGGACTGAATAATTTATACATCCATATAGGGAGACATGGGATGCTTGTAACATAGGGTTAGTTGTAAAAGGAATCAGGGATAAGCTAGAATCTTATGGTCAGTACTGCACAATCCTAGATTCTTCCTGATCTCTCATGTGCAGTTTCACTGCTGTGTAAGCAAACTGCAGATTTTAGAGAAAGAAATAGAGGTAAGAAAGTAATTTTTGATATAGTTTTATATATATTTAGTTTTAAATATAGTCATAGTTTAATTAGCATTTCGAGGGTGGAAGTTAAAATGATGATGAATTTTTCTAAAAAGTAATCTTTCAAGTTAAATGTGATGCAATTCAGTCATACTAATCTTGAAGTTTGAACCTCAAGCTTGACTGATCCTGACTGGTTCTCAGGCTTTATGAAAAGGCATCCCAACCTGTCAATAGGAAACATGGAGGCAACAAATCTAAAGATACATGTTTTAACCATTTAAATATAAAGAGATTTTTCAAGAGACTTGGGGAGGTAATTGAGAGGCATTGTGTCATATGATTAGCTTAAATATGATTATCAGTCTATGCATATACGGTACATAAAGGGTTGTTTATTATAGACTGTACTTAGGTCATTCATTCACCTTTTTGTGTCAAACATTTAAAGCACATGGTTTATCTGCTAAGCCAGTAAATGTGTTTGTCTTTTGGGTTGGAGAGATGAATCAAATTGGCTTTCGTTGATTTCAAACATAAAAAAAGTTCACAGAGCATGTCAACATAATGAAGCCAAAGGGACCAATCAGCACTGAGCAATGATTCTAATAGCTACCCCTACTTCACTATTTGAGCAGTCAGAGTGAGAACAGGAAGGTTCAAAAGAATCAGCACTGTGACATATTAAGACACACACACACACACACACACACACATGCACACATACACTGCCTGACAGTCACAGTTGGTCTTATTCTAAATCTAATCTCTGACCAAATTGCATTACATTATATTACATTTATGTTATACAGAGTGACGTACATTTATCTCATTTTAATTTTAGGTTGGTTGGTAGGTTGTAACAGTTGAACTCCATGTGTTGACATCAAATCATGAAAACTATTACAACTAAGTTGAAATGACTGACATTTATACTAGACAGACGTGAAACCTTTGTTTCTAAATTCAAGAACAGTAACATAAAAAACTTCAAAAGTTACAGGTGCTGGCATGAAAGGTGTTCAATCACCCTCACCTATCTGTTCTGATCATATGGATAGCCTGGATAACATGGACATACATTCAGAGTCTGATCATTTAAGAGGTGCGTTAATGTACTGAATATAGCAGTGTGTTTCTGTTGAAAGAGCTCATAAAGGATTTTGTATTCTGTTCTAATTTAATGCAATAAGTTTCATTACAAAGTATGTTATTGATGACAACAATGTGAACAAAACGTATTTGATACATTCCTGAGCCAATACAGAATCCACAAGTTTGTGCAAAAACTTATGATCCATTTTAGATCGTATCCATTAGCATTATCTGTATCACCTCAATAGAATCGATCAGGCAAATTTAGTGATAATTACAGTGTAAACCTCTCCTCGCTTTGACTCCTCCAGTTGCCACATACAGTTAAACAGGGACCTAGAAATAGTACAGAATCTAGAATATTAAATACTCAAGATATCAAACATTTACTTCTTGGTTTTAAAGGTTTCAAGTTTTAAATGACCAAAGGCTCAGATTTTCACCATGGTCTCAGACTTTTTTTTTTTTTTTTCTCCCCAATTTTTCTCCCTAATTTAGTCGTCTTCAATTCCCACCCGTCAGTGCTTCCCCCCCTTGTCACATGACGAACTGCCAGTCAGGGAGGGCAAAGCCATTGCGTGCTTCCTCCGATACACGTGACGCAAGTTGCCCTCTCTTTTTGAGCTGCTGCTCATGCAACTTTTGGTGTAACGGTGTAGCGCACTCGGAGGCCACCTCTTGTATGCATGAGCTCACAGATGCCCGTGATTGGACAGTGTCATGCTGATTGACATGGAGGGAGAACATATGCTGCCCCTCCCACCCTGAGAGCACAGCAAATCTTGCTCTCTGAGCTCCCGGCTACGGGCAGCTATAGCATCACCTGGATTCGAACTAGCGATCTCCAGATGATAGGGCGAACGCGTTGTATCCTACTGTTTATTGCACGTCATAATGAAAATGATCTTTTCATGCTTCTGAAAGTTGAGACAGGACGTTACAGAGTCAACTGAAAGGGATCCTAAAGTGGTGCCTTTGCCTAAAGCTTTTCTCACATTGAAAAATAAGGACATCTGTATCATTCAGACTTTCCATTCATATTTCTTATAGAGGATATGACATTTAACAACACATTAAATTTGTGAAATGTATGCTTTGAACACTTTAGTTTGTCGAACAGCTAGTACCTACTCCTGCCGTGTTCTCTTTGAGTCAGATTTGGTCATAAATGTTCATTCATTATTCAGTTTAGTTCAGGTTGGCCGCATAATTCACTATTACCCTTTTGAACTTTCATCTCAGCCAAATTGTGAATTGAATTAACAAACAGTCTAGCAGCGTTTTTAGCATGCATACTTATTTAACAGATGTTTGAGACACTCTCAGAAGACTTCTGGTGACTCAGTTGAAAGAGATCAGCATCCTTTCTCATTTATTGTACATTTCTATTCATCCTTTACTCTATGAGCTGAGCCTGGGTGTGGGACCCCTTGATGAATTTATCTGAGAGAACACTGTTGCATTTGCTTAAACATGATTTTAGAACATTGGTGCATTTGCATAAACATGACTTTCAGTGCTAATCAGTGACAGTGGTTTCACACGTGAGGAATTGAGATTTCTCCTTTTTGTCTTGTCTTATCTGAAAAAAAAAAAAAAAAAAAAAAAAAAAATAAAAATATAAATAAATAAAAATATATATATATATAATGCTTAAATTATATTTTCTGATTAAACTTTTACAATAAATGAGAGGTCCTTCATGATGCAACATTTATGCATGCTCTTTTAATGGCATGCCAAAGAAACAGATGAATCTTCTTCTGACAATCCTTTTGTTTGACTCCACTCTCATCTATTGACTGTGTACAGCTGGGCAATCAGGCTGGTTTGAACAGTAAGCATGCATTGTGTACTCTGGACAAAAACTTCAAAGATGAGATGAAAGAAACAAGCCATGGAGTGTAGCAGATAATCCTTATAAGTCGTGCAGAAGTACATGAGTAATATTCCACTCTGTAGAAACCTGTGTTCATACAAAAGAAGTAAAGGAAGCGTCTGATCCATCAATGTTGAAAAGGCAGTGTGTGTATGTGTGTATGAGACAGCCAGAGAGAGAGAGAGAGAGAGAGATTGCAAGATGCTCACATAGATAGTCTATCTCACTGAAAATTGTAGTGAGTGGCTTTTGCCCAGAGTGTTCTGGAAGCCACACCCTACACTCTAACTGCCTTTAAGTCAAGCTTTGTAAATACCTCATCAAATGAAAATATGTCAGAATGCTTTCCCTTGTGAGTAGTGTGGCACTGTTGGGAATGAGCAAAAACAGGAAGAGAAGTCAAATGAAAATAGGTTATGTCCCTAGATACCACTCATGAAAATTCATATATGGTGAAAGAATGGGCTTTGAGCAAATGTATTCATGGAACTAAAGGCTTTTCTATGTAAATTACTGTTGAGACATTTCTGGCAAGTGTATGACAGGATAGTAGATAAACAAAATAATATACCTTATATTGTACAAGTGACTGCAAATTTTGTGTGATATTGATTGAACTGGCTTTATTTGTTAAGTGGAGCTGTTACACAGTTAAATTGTTTAATCGCCGTTAATCGCATGAATACATTTTTTAATCACACGTTAATCTCTGTTTTAACACATACAGATCCTTCTCAAAAAATTAGCATATTGTGATAAAGTTCATTATTTTCTGTAATGTACTGATAAACATTAGACTTTCATA
>JAOTRJ010000019.1:5314561-5328891 GCA_028564905.1 Leptodoras praelongus
TGACATTACCCTGGATACCGTGGCTCTTGATACATCACAAAGACTTGCTGTCTTGGTCACAGATGTGCCAGCAAGACATGCACTAACAATGTATCCTCTTTTATACTCTGGTATGTCACCCATAATGTTGTGTGCATTGCAATATTTTGAATAAAACTGTGCTATTACCCTGCTAATTGAACCTTCACACTCTGCTCTTACTGGGGCAATGTGCAATTCATGAAGACTGGCCACCAGGCTGGTCCAATTTAGCCATGAAACCTCCCACACTAAAATGACATATATATATAAATAAATATAAATAAATATAAATAAATATATAAATGTACAGTTTGATATTTGATTAGGGGATGTATTACACTGGCAATGCATTTTGATTACATACCTCCTTTTATATAAACCACTTTTCATTAACTTTTTTCAAGCTTTTTTTGGGTTCACTGTGAAGAGATGCATTTTACAGTGGAATGCATATTGATCGTCCCTTTTAGCTGAGGCTCTTGGCAAAGCAAAGGCAATCTGTTGTGGCTTTAGACTTTTATCTCAGTTAAAGGTGTAAATAAATAGTCATTTATACCGCATATCTCAAACCAGCCAGCTGACCATCTGAAATTTTTTTCGAATCTGTTGCCCCCTCTGAGTGTATATCATGGCATGAAATGACTTGATTAAGGACATATGTTTTATATTTCCTTAAGGCATTTACATAATAATTTGCAGACTGTCTGTATCCCTTTTTTTTCTTTCCAGTGAACCTTATACAAAAACATTACAAATGTATGGGTCAGCAAGCCCAGGGCGTTAACCTGTCAGGGGGCTACATTACTATTTTGCCCTGCATTATACTATTGAAAAAAATATATATACGCCCATTACAACACAACATGAGACGATTAAGTAATACATTTTTCCCTACTGCTTCCCGACACAGTTATTCTCATAGCACACCCATTACCGGAGGGTGCAGCTATACCTAATGCAGTATTGAGAAAGAAACTCCATTAAATGAATGCCAGTGGTACTCAGGTTTCCTTTTGGTAATGCTGCCATATTGTTGGATAATGTTGTATTTTTGTGTGCCTGCATTGTACTGTACTTAATTGAGATTTGATTAAGACCATGTTTCATACATTCATTAAGGCATATCAGTTGCAGAATGAATGAAAATGGACTATGATACACTTTGCTATAGGTGTGTGTGTGTGTGTGTGTGTGTGTGTGTGTGTTGCCTTGCGATAGAATGGCATCCCATTCAGAGTGTATTGCTGCAAAGCGCTCAGTGTTCGGGATAGGCTTTCGGATCGACCGCGATCCAGACCAGAATAAAGCACTTGCTATTAATAAATGAATGCAGGCAGTTTAATTAACTGTTTTGATTGTATAAAAATTGTACAAACGTCTACGTTCTCATATCAGTACTTGAGCTACTCCAGCTTAGACTGGAACTGACAACATTATGGGACACTATATTATCATGTTTTTGTGATATATGTACTACATAGTTACTATTATGTTTTCTTATTCTCGCTTGATTTACACTCCAGTCTGGAGATGCCATTTACAACGCACAGCATGATAGACGAGCAATTACTTAAACGATTTCAGTGGTGGCTTGCTGCATCACAAAACATGGCTGACAAGAACACAAAATTCCATTCTGAGCACATTAATTCCACTACACACTGTGTAATGGGCTTTTCTTGTACACTTCTAACCATTGAATACCAAGCAATTTATGTGCACAGCTTTTTTTGGTAAATGAGTTCGTGTGCATGAAAGAATTTACATTGACCAATTTTTCAAGTCATGTATTTCAGAATAGAGCATTAAATTGAAGTTGTATACTGCACAAAATACATTTGACTCTTGTATCATTCCACTTTGCCTGAGGCCTGTAGGTTTGAGTAAAAGTTAACCCTAAGTTTTGTATGAGTCTTATACTAGTAATACTCATCCAGAAGCATCTGCTTTATTAATTGCATTATCAAATAAAAAGCATATAAATTCTGACATCATATGTTGGTTGAACTTGAAAAATTTTTTGTATGATAATGCTGTATAATGTCACACGTTTATGCATTAGTGTAATTTTGCAAAGATGCTGATGGTGCAGGCGATATACACATCACTTATTACAAGTATATACACTGAAGTACCAGAAAAATTGGTGTAGTGGTTAATATTCGGAAGGTGTCCCATGGGATCATGGAAGGAACATTGCATAGTCCTCACGCTGATGTTTGTTGAGGTCCCAGTTTGAATTCCGATGTTACTTGAGGCAGTGTTCACATGTATGGTATGTTCACATGTATGTTCACCCAGAGTCTTTTTACAGCCACGCTGCTGTCTTAGGTTTGAGGTTTTGCCAAAATTCTTGTAGTCACAATACACAGTAGCCTTGGAATGCTTGTATGTGAAAATCCAAACTTTCCGTATTCTTTGATCTTGCGAGCTCCAACTATTAAACCACGGCGGAAACAACTCTAGAAGCTTGCATAGATGTCTATCGCTTTATATATGTACTGGCGGACGCAACCAATGATGTGCATAGGTGGCATTGCTATTTTTTTTTCTGGTACTTTAGCGTACAGTATTTATCATGATCTTTTGGGCAAGTATGCAGGGTTCATTACATATGACAATTACAGAGGTGAGTCCAGACTGCCTCATTATGTTAGGTAGTGCAGTGTTGAGGCTATCATCCTGCTTCATGCAGTCCATGGATAATAATAGCACACTGTTCATATGAAGACTTATGGGAGACTGGTTGTAATACAGGGCATGACAGTGGACTGTTTATGACTTTTTACTTATAAACATTCAGAATGGGACTCTCTAGTTTGCCTTTCTGACAGGTCATTATCAACCATATCCTTTTTAAAAATGTACCATTTGAATTAGAACTTCAGCATTCATTACAGTTGTGAAATATTTCTATTATAGACAGAACCTATTTTATTAACAGAACCTCTAAATACTAGCAGGCATACTCTGCATTACTGCTGGAGAATCCTAGATGGACAAAGAAACTGTCATGGGTGGCGGTTTGTCTGACAAAATATGTCAGAACACGCTATCCTTACTAAAACAACAGCGACAAACCATATTCTGCTAAATTACTAATCTATAAATCTCATATATACATCACTGGCTATGGTTCACATGCAAAGATTGTCTCCAATCTAAATGAATTCTTTGTGTTTTCAGATTCGGAATGAAATGTTTATATGTAACCTACATAGGGCTGGACAATACTAATACATTTTATATGACAATATATTTCTTAATGTTGGTCGATACGATATAATTCCAATATCAATATGAACAATATAAAAGCCACAGAAAAACTGCCAAGAACGCCCACAACAGATGCTTATAGCTACAAATTTTGCCAAGTCTATAAGCGTTTATATTTTTACATTTCATGATTGCAACTGTCATCCAAACATGGTGGATCGTCATCCTTCAGTGAGAACAGACGGGGGAGCTTCTGACAGTTAGCTAAGATAGTCAAACTGTTCAATAGTAGCAAATAATAGCACACAAATTGTATGTAAATTTTAATATTTTTTTACAATTTTAAACATCTACAATCAACGCCTGTTATTTTGCTACATATATATTCTACAATACACTGCACAAACCCCAATGAATGCAAAGAAGCTGGGTAAACATTGGACTCTAGCCTACTACTTCTAAGCACTGACTGGCATAGCCTACTGTGTCATGCTCTTTTTGCTCGACTTGAATTCAATGAAACGCCCTGTAATGAATGTTAATCAGTGACAGATGCTGGAAATAATGTAGATCGAAATACTGGAAATTAGGGATGTGTTCTTTTCGAGTCACACACCAGGCTAAACATCGCAGAGAAAATCGGCTCTTTTAGAGTCAGAGCTTGAAAAAGCTAATCACAGCATTGCCGTTGTTACAGACAACACTCAAAATATGAAGGTAGCGGTGAACGAGGCTGGACTAGCACCAGTGTTTTGCCCATACTTTAAAGCTTGCTTACCAAGCAGGACTAAACCGCATAACCTGCATCACTCGGTTGCTGGGTCGAGTGAGGCGCATAGCCATCTTCTTCCCCCGCTGTGCTCATGGCTAAACACAGACCATTACAGATCCCCCTGCAGAAACTCATTATCTTTCTTTTAATTTGAAGGAGACTAAAATTCTTTGTTAAAGTTTTTACTCAAGAAAACTACACATTAATTAGAATTATTATTCTTCAAAAATAAAAAAAGGAATGTTTTCAGTCTGTTATTTAAGATATGGAGAAGCTTCAAAAAACCTATACAAGAAAATGTGCATTGTTGTACACTTCAGAAATAAAAAAAGAACAAACATTTCTAATAGTTCTTTGTTTAAATTTTGTTTAAAACATTGCGAGAAAGACAAATGGTGAACTCAGTATCGAATCAGTATCAGTATCATTGAAGTTGCAATAACAACAAAAAGTGCCCAGATGAACAAGAAGAGTCCAGTTTTTAATCACACTGCTTGTGTTTTATAATGAATTTTAAATTATTTGCTTCTCAGCAAAATATCATGCAAGTCCAATCATTAAACAGACCCAAGTAAAGTTTCATATATACCCACCGTTTAGGAAACGGAATACAAAATGTACCTATTATCCACTGCTGTTCAGGCAACATTAAAAGCCTTATTTGGGAATGACTGCACAAGAAATATAGATTTTTATTAAAATTCCCTCCCTTTGTACTGTGTGCAAGTTCTGCATCCTCATCCCCAGAATGTCTGGCAAATATCAAATGCTGAGTCAACGTTGCTGAGATCGATCTGTATTCTGCAAATCTGGTTGACGCACCCCCACACCACATGCCCCTCTGATCCCCTCAGATGCTCTCAGGTTCATTCAAACTCACAATTATTTTATATTCAAAGCTGTAACATGAAAGGTTTTCTTACAGGTTTGTACCAGGCACACACAGTGACCCAGCCGCACAGAAAGCACATGCTGATTTGGATAGTAAAACTAATCAGACACAAAGGTTTACTCACCTATTATTCCTCTATTTAACAGATTCTTAAAACGATTACCCCACTTGTTGATTGAATATATTTTATACTCGGATGAACCTACCGTGTAGGTGGATTTTTGATGGATTATTAGGCTGAATATAAATTGACAGCAATTGAAAGATTCTGCTAATTCTCCTGTCCCGTCCCTGTGGTAAAAGTAATTCAGTTTCCAGTGGATATGTCTCCAAACTATAAGGCACCAGCCGAATCCTCCCAGAGACAATTACATCAGGAGCTCACAAAGTCTGCAAAGTGTATGCCAACCTATCCACTGACAGCAGATCATGCCTGCTACACATGTTTATTCATGAGGTTAGGAGGCACAGTTAGGTGAAGTCTAGAGAGGCTTTTGTTTGAATCAGAGGCAAAGAAAAGACTACATGTGCATATGGTTATGAACCTAAAATGTGACATTTTTAAACATGATGGAACTGTTCAGCTCATGTCAAGGAACGATGTGCTTGTCTGAAAGTCTGGATGGAGTGGATGTTTTCTCCAGACTGTAATGACAAACATTGTTTTCTTCTCTGCTCCTGTCTTTAGCATATCAGTTTTTGGTGCTTCTATCAGTCCTTATAAAAATCAAGTGATGCATCTTGATCTTTTCTTACACTGTAATCACTTCACAATCCTAGAGACATGCACTGTAGTACCAGAAAAACTGGTATAGCAGTTAATATGTGATCTTGGAGGGAACATTGCACAGTCCTCATGCTGATGTTTGTTGAGGCCCCAGCGTTGAACCTGAGGTAGTGTTGCACTGCTAAAGCGTGAACCATTCACCCACAGCATTAACTCCAAGTGGAAATATCCTTGTTGAACATTGTGTGGTTATTGCTGATTGGACACGGCAGTGAACAAGGCTGCTATCTACTAGGCCTAGTGAAAATGATTTTACATTTACATTTACGTATAGGCTTTTAGCAGATGTCCTTATCCAGAGCGACTTACAAAAAGGTTTGTAAGATTTGATAAGAATGTATGTATGTTATTGTAGTGAAGAGTAAGTCTGTCATATGAATATCCTGGCTTCCTTTATTCAGGTTTTCAGTATGTGCATACTTATAACAGTCTCACAGAAAAAAATCTCACAAAAAAATCCATTTGCATGTAATTTATTTCCAACACCTTTGAATATCAATGTTCTGGCATAAGCAAACTTTGGAATAAGCAGACTTTTCAAATTCTCTGTTTCAGACATTCAGCACCAACATATTTAAACCAATCTAACCAACAACACTATGTGGTATTCTCCTAAGCTTCTCCTCTTCTGTGGAAACACAAACTGGATAAGTCATATGGTAATGCGGGATAAGTCATATGGTAATGTGGTAGAGGTTATGTCCTAATGCTTGCTGTCAGCTCTTCTTTGAATGTTTCTGGTTTCCGGTTGAGTGAACGCTGGCGTGTCTGTCTGTCGCTGCTCTCTAGTGTTTGTTCGTTTTTTGTTATCTTTGGTCCTTAGCTGTACAAACTGGATCAATAATTGCTACTGGAGTAAACAACACCTGGAACGTTTTGGACTTTATCAGACTTTGTCACCTGTCTAACATGAGCTCTCGCTGCCCTGCTCCACTCCATTCAGCTACTGTAAATTTTCCCTTTCGCAAGTTGCTAGTGGTATAATGTGTCGCATAGTTAGTCTCACCTGCTTGTCCTAGACACAGTTGGTGTCTCTCTGAGTTGGTCCAGTGGCTTGCTGGCTAGCGTGGTTTTAATCTGACTGCATGTACAAGTTGCAATGTGGTCCTTAATAAATCTGATGCCTCTAATCCTCATTGGATTTATATATGGTTTGCTTTAAGTGTCCCATAGAAAATCTGAGATGCTTCACTACATGAAATTGGAATTACTGAGGTTAAATACTAAGACTCGCCTGCCTCCTCATATTTATGGATGCTGTGTTGCTGTGGGGATAGCCTGACGCCCACGCTACATTTGTTGGGGATCCCGTCGTCATCTGTGCACGTATGAACATACTTATATATTTTCTCTTTGTGACTGAAACTTGGTTACCTATCAATGAAACAAACCCACATCTTGAGATGTATCCTAGTGACTGCTCCTATTTCAGCACACCTAGAGCCCCTGGTCGAGGGCGAGGTCTTGCAGTTGTTTTTAGGAATCGTTTTAAATGCTGTCTGTTGACTGTGGGAGACTATTCAAGCTTTGAAGTGCAGCTGTGTAAAATGGAGCTGTCATGTTCTGTGCTATGTGTTCTAGTATACAGACCCCCCAAAATCAACAAGGCTTTCCTTCAGGAATTCTCTGACTTTTTAGCAGTTATTTTACAGAGGGCAGATAAAATTCTAATACTTGGTGATTTTAATGTTCATGGCTGTTGTCCATCCAAACCTCTGACTGCTGACTTGTGGACTCTTTTAACCTGACTCAGTTTGTTACTGGCCCTACACACTTTAGACCTTGTTCTGACATATGGATTCTTGGTATACAGCCTAGAGGTAGCAGATGTATGTTTATCTGATCACAAACCCATCCTATTTGATGTTAATATTCCATGATCTCCTGTTAAGCACAGTCCGCCTTCATACTGCACATGGTTCATCACACATCATACAGCCAGTCAGTTCTCGGCTATCTATCTCACTTCACCCCTAAACTGTAATGCTAAGAACCCTCCTCAGCACACTGATATTGATGAGATAACTGCTTTGTTTAATACTTTATGGTCTGCCATCGTGGACACAGTCACTCCACTCAAGTTCCATAAACCTAAAACAAAACCACCGCCTTGGTTCAGTGGTGATGTTTGTGCACTTAGACAGGAGAGCAGAAAGGCAGAACGGAGGTGGAAAAAAAGACAAGCTTCAAATCTCCTATCAACTTAAGAGAATGCCTATCTAATTACCTGCTAGAGCAAAATACTTAGCTGATATAATTGACAAACATTCCAATAATCCATTTTTTTTAACACAATTCATGCCATATCACATCCTGTTTCTACATCCACTCTTGAGGGAACTACTGAATTATGTGAAGATTTTAAGAAGTTTTTATCTGAAAAATCAAAAACCTGAGAGCAAATATTATACCTTTGACCAGTGACCTTTCTGACCCACCTGCTTGTTCTGTCGGCTTTGACTTGTTTGAACCAGTGTCACTGTCATATCTAACTGATTTTATTAAGCACATGAAACCTACCACTTGCTCCCTGTACCATTCCCATACCATTTCTGAAGGATGTGCTGTCATCAATTGGTCCAAATATTTTGTCTATAATAAATAACAGTCTTACCATTGGGGTCATTCCTACCTGTTTTAAACAAGCTGTCATTCAGCCTCTTTTGAAAAAGCCAGGTCTAGATCCATCTATTCTTAGCCACTGTAGACCTTCTTTCCCTTCAAAAGTCTTGGAGAAGATTGTCTTTTCTCAAATTACTGCATTTTTGCTCTTCTTAAGGTAATTAATGATTTACTTCTGGCCGTTGACTCTGGGATTTGTGCTATTTTAATTCTTTTAGATCTTAGTGCAGCATTTGACACTGTTGATCATAGTATTTTGTTGGACCTCCTGAAGTGTAATGTTGGCATCTGGGGTACTGCACTTATGTGGTCCGCCTCTTACTAGGAAAACAGGTCCTTCACTGTCAAGATAGGTCAGTTTTCTTCCTCTTTAGCCTCTGTTACCTGTGGGGTGCCTCAGGGTTCTGTCCTGGGACCTGTTTTGCTTTCCTTATATATGCTGCCCCTTGGGTCCATAAGTTCAACATTTCTTATTACTGCTATGCTGATGATTCACAACTGTGATCATATCACAACAATTGATAAGAGCTCCTTACGCAATATACTGGACTGCTTGCAAGATATAAAACACTGGATGTCTGAGAATTTTCTTAAATTAAATGACAAATCAGACATTATCATTTTTGGAAATCCTGAGCAGGCTAGAGCCATAGCTAATGAAATGGGGCCCCTATTGTTCAATGGACATAGCTATGTGAAAAACCTTGGCATTGTCTTTGACTCTGCTCTCACATTTGAGAAACAAATAAGCAGTGTTGTGGAAATTAGCTTTCACCAACTGAGAAATGTAGCAAAACTTAAAAGCATTCTATCTTTTAAAGACTTGGAAATAATTTGTCACCTCTCAACATGCTTGTTCTGTCGGCTTTGACTTGTTTGAACCAGTGTCACTGTCATATCTAACTGATTTTATTAAGCACATGAAACCTACCACTTGCTTCCTGTACCATTCCCATACCATTTCTGAAGGATGTGCTGTCATCAATTGGTCCAAATATTGGTCCAAGACTTCTTACTGGTACCAAGAGACGGGAGAGTATTACTCCAGTACTTGCATCACTACACTGGCTACCAGTAAAATACAGAATTAAATACAAAGTTTTATTATTTGTTTTTAAAGCCTTGCATGGCCTGGCACATCCCTACATTCCTGCATTGCTCCACCATCATTCCACCTCACGATCCTTCCGATCTTCCAACCAGTTTCTCCTAGCTATCCCACGCTCACGGATGAGGTCCAAAGGCGATCAGGCCTTTTCTGTAGCCGCAGCAAGACTTTGGAACTGTCTCCTGACTCGTATAAAAGAATCCCCTACCCAAGGCTTCCCTTAGATTATTTTAAGTCAAACTTTTGAATCGTTTTAAATATCATACATCTGATGAATTGCATGTGCTTGCTGTATATTATGTTTGGTAGTTTGATTGTTTGTTATGTTTTAAGTTTATTTTTTGGCTGACACTAGCTGTCTTTTAAATGTGCTATATAAATAAAGGTGATTTGACTAATGGTGGTTAGCATTCTCCCTGCATTCTCACCACATAACTTGCAAGTCCATTTGCATTGTTTCATTAGCTCGAAAAGTATATCATATGAAATGCACATGAAGCATGTATTTAAAAAAAGGTATGAATTGTTATTACACATTGTTCTTATTGAAATAGTGGTAGAGGTTAGCGTCAATAAAATACATTGGTGCGGAATGTCTCATACAGAGCAACTGAGTGAGACTTTGATACCTATCATACTGCATATTAATGACACACTATTGACAGCATATCTAATATAATTACATATGAATGCCCTCGATATAAAAAAATAAAAATAAAATCATCAGTAGACTCATTTAGGCTCATATTTCTTCATTCTTCCAGCTCTCAGACCGTTTTCTGCAGTCACAGTCACTGTAACCAATTACAGATATCTGTTAGTATTGGTGTATATACAGTTAATATAGTTATATAGTTAATATGATGTCTTTTCTGATTTGTCACTTCTGTTGTTATGTTTCCTGATTTGCATTTTGGTTTTGATGTGTTTCGCACCTACAGGCCACCATAATTATAATGCTAAAGTTGCTCTGAACATCTACGGCATGGTGGCCATAATAATGTGTAGTGTAGTATTGAGAGCTTTTGCAGAGTATCTTTAGCAGCTGACTTCCATAAAACAGGATTTGCGATTCCGGCTCAATCTCATGCTTGGCATGCTTCCAGTCTTTCAAAATGCCTGACATACTCCAGCAGGCTTCCTGGAAGCTTTCTGAGAAAAAAATAAAAAGGGTGAAAAGGGTACTATAATTAGCATATATTTATGTATCTCTCTGAGAGCTAGTGGGGACGTGTCAGTATAGAGGCTGACAGTTCCTATTTATAGGTGAGGGAAATTAGTTTTTGGGGTCAACGAGATATTAGAGCAATGAGACAAGCTCATGTTTATTCTTTTTTTTTCAGCTTAACAAGCTACACATGGTTTATATTGAGGTGAATTGTGCAAGATATGTTTCCAAAAACCAAAGTTTAAATGGTTCCACAGGTGCATTTTAAAGGACACTTATCAGTGGTTCACAATACAAATGCCATGATTACACTTATTACTGTCGGATCCATACACACTTTTGAACCTGATCAGACAGTACGTTTAAGCTCCTATTCAGTGAAAAGAGAGGCTTGTTGATATTTAAACAGCATCCTTTTAACCACATTTATCTCTGGATTGAAGGTGATCACTTCAACAAAAGTTTAATCATTAATGTGTCTGTAACCCAAAGTAAAAAAAGCTGTCACTTTTGGCCCAAAATGTCTCATTTCAATTATTTCTGTAATTACTTTTCCCACAGATTATACATCTTGATTTAAGGGGGAAAAACTATTCCATTCACAAGCAACTGGATGAGAGTCATATGTGCCCTTGGCAACTGAAGATGACGTTACTATGGAAATGGCTAATGCTGCTATCAATCACAGACTGCCTTGCAGGTAAAATGTCTCATGCATCAATTTATTCCAATTTCTCCATTTCTCCTCTTGTTTTCCATTCTCATTTTAGGATCAGTGTACTTTTTGTGCCATGTAAGTCTGTTTACTGTAATTGTAGGAGAAAACTGAAATGTCATCTAAAGCTGTGGATTTTGGTTGTGTTTGATGATATACTGAATGGGATTAAGATGTAGTGGTGCCATGACTCAATTTACCTCTATGGCAGAATATGGTTTCAGAAAATATTCTCTTCAGGAATACCTGTATGTAGCGATAAAAAATATTCTCAAAAATATTCTAAATGAAATGGGGTGGCTGACACCAGTTACCATATCTTCCTTATCTGTATGCAGTTTTACTGTGACTAATTTTGAATTATGCCATAACAATGTAGCAGAAATTGTGTTGAAACTCAAATAATTTATTTCAGTCTTCCTCCTTTTCCCCCAAAAGCCACATACCGAAAACACACACATGCTAGAGCAAGATGAGGAACTTTATAAATGATCCATTGCGTTTAAATAACAAATCATTTATTTTAAGTGCTGCCCTTCAGACAGTTATTCTGATGCCTTTTACATCCAGGCTGCCAAGTCTTCACTGGATCTAGAGTCCTTTCAGTGGTTATAGGCTTGTCAGAGATGATTATCTAGTACCTTTGGACGGAACTGTGTCCATATCTCCCCAGAAAGCACTATCTCTGTACCACCCTCTGCACTCCCGGGAATTCAAGTGAATTTAATTTTCTTGTCTTTTTTTTTCGGCTGAGCTCAATGCTTTAAAGCAAAGGTCACATTTAATGTGAATTGAATTAAGCTTGTATGGTAACCAAGTGCAACCCCCATCAAACAATACTGAATCAGAAAAAAAAGAAGGTGTCAGAAAATTTAATCACTTCAGCCAGGTAGTGCAGAGGCAGACATGACTCATAGATGAGGCTTGACAAGTCTGATGAAAGAAGAGATTTCAGAAACAAAATCCCATCAGAGCATGCCATGCCTCTGAAGTCTGCTGAAGATGATGTGTGCAGTACTACTTGACATAAGCAGCACTTTTAAATTATGGCACATAGAAAAACTCTTAATTGAAGTACTTTCAACTTAAACATCAGATCACTAGATACTAGGTCATTTTAGCTGGGAACATGGAAATCTACTGGAAGGATTCATCACTTTTCAGCTCAGCAGTTCCATCCTGAGTTTGAGTTACGGTCTAGTTTTGGATGTTCTTTCCTTTGGCTCTGTGAATTTCCATAAAATTCTTTATGCTAATCGATTGGCTATGCTAAATTGCCCTTAGGTGTAAATAAGTGTGTGAATGACTGTGTGAATGGTCTAGACTGGTGTCCCTTCTAGGAAATATTCCCTTCTCCTGCCAAGTGTTCCCCAGGATAGACACTATATCACCAGGATACAGTGTTTACTAAAGATACCAATTAACTTCAGTTTACTTCTCCTTGCCCATGTCTACTTGATTTAATTGTAAAGATTTCATTTGTCTGTAATGTATCAGTTCAGTCATACATCCTTGGAAAAATTCACTATACTGACACAGAGCACAGAAGTACTTTTTCATGACCCAGATGTGTCCATTAGTAGATGCAGAAAGAAGCAAGGCTTCAAATATCTTAAAATAAAGGTATACAATTGGCTTACAAAACAGTTCAGATCTTAATTTGGCCCTGCCTTCCTGGCTAGAGATACGGCACAGCTGAGACAAACACATGAAGAATAAATCAGTTTGGATAAATCACTTTAGGGAAGGTCAGTTATCCAGTGACCCATGCAGTTACTGCTTAATTAAAGAGCTATAATATACCTAATTAAATAGACAAAGAGTTTTATGCAGGTTCAGATTTTTATTGCTCGATCCCAATTAGGTCAATACCCTTCTGACCTAACTGGTATTACATGAAGCTGTTTTTTAACAACAGCTCTTGCCTGTGTCATTTCGTTGCATTGCGTCATGGTTTTTCCCAAGAAAAGTTCTACAGTGAGAAGGAATTAGTATTGAGATACTTTTATTTTTCTTATCTAATTCGATTCCAGTGCATATAGAATATATACTTCAAATAATTTCTTTAATCTTTGTGTGTAAAAATTTAGCAAAAATGGTATTTATTCATAAGCATAAAAACTATGTTTAAAATACATAATTGATAGGAAAAAAAAGTGACCCCAAATGACAAATGCAAAGATGTTGTTGGTACATAATGCTTGGAAATGTCCATGGTAAGAAGTAAGCTTTTGCAACAATTTTTGCCCCTTTCTGTTGCAAATTGTTTTCAATGTACCAAGGTTAAAAGAAACTCTTTGATGAACTTGCAATTTTATAATCCAGAATTTCCAATGGGATTCAAGTCAGGAGATTGGATAGGGCATGGAAGACTTTCCTGATTTAGTTTATTCATCAGTAAGAATAAATTCTTATGTTCAATATGTTCAACAATTTCACTCAATTTAAAATCCTTTCATGACATGTAATGCCCCACTGCCTTTTGCAGAAAAGTAGTCCCATCTCATGGTGCTGCCAGCACCATAGTTCACCGTTATTGGGATCACACACACACAAACCTTCTTTCTCCTTTTGTGAGTCAGTTCAGATACAATGTTTCTCAGTGCACAATTGCAAAGAATTTAGGTTTTTCACCATCTACTGTTCATAATGTCATGAACAGAATCAGGCAGTCAGGAGAAATATGTTTAAGGTTTTGAGTTGGAGATTGAAAAGACCGGGCAACCCTGTTTGCCGGTAAATTGAAAGAAAAAATCTGAATGAAGCAACAACAAAAAACAAGAAACTGAGATAATGTTTCATGGAATAAGGTTGTACAACCCCAATTCCAATGAAGTTGGGACATTGTGTAAAACATAAATAAAAACAGAATATGATGATTTGCAAACCCATATTCAATTGAATACACTACAAAGACAAGATATCTAATGTTCAAACAGATAAACTTTATAATTTTTTGCAAATATTCACTCATTTTGAATTTGATGCCTGCAACACATTCCAAAACAGTTGGGACAGGGGTGTGTTTA
>JAOTRJ010000019.1:5384987-5398874 GCA_028564905.1 Leptodoras praelongus
AGTTTGGGGCTGCATTTCTGCAAATGGAGTTGGAGATTTGGTTAGGATTAATGGTGTCCTCAATGCTGAGAAATACAAGCAGATACTTATCCATCCTGCAGTACCACCAGGAAGGTGTATGATTGGCCCCAAATTTATTCTGCAGCAGGACAATGACCCCAAACATACAGCCAATGTCATTAAGAACTTTGTTCAGCGTCAAGAAGAACAAGAAGTCCTAGAAGTGATGGCATGGCCCCCACAGAGCCCTGTCTCAACATCATCTAGTCTGTCTGGGATTGCATGAAAAGGGATTACATGAAAAGACAAGTTAGGCACTGATAATGAATACATATTTACCCATAATGCTACGTGCTAGACAGCGGTTAAGAATACACACTAAGGAACAATTTGAAGGAATGCCTTTGAAGAAATGCCTTTTATTTGTTGTCTAATACATAAGTAACTGTTCCAAGAAGTCAGATGAACATTGGGATCTTCCTAAAGACTGGGGGGGATTGATTTGTTTTCACTTTAACAATGGATGTTCATGCTTTCTGCTGTTCTGTTATGCTTTATTGAACACAGAAGTTTGCTGGGGACCTGATGATTCGAAATATTCAGCTTAACCATGCTGGCAAGTACGTCTGTATTATTGATACAGATGTGGAGAGCTTGTCTGTGGATGCAGTCCTGATTGTGGAAGGTACTGAATCCTGCTGTTATATGTGCTATATGCTATATTTGTGATTCATTGTTTCTAAAGCTAGCCAGCAGTCTACTAAAAGTTCATGTATATGAAGATTTGGAAACTTGAAGTCCATGGTCAGAGGACTACATTAAACCTGCATACGCTATTTCAGGCAACCCTGCATTTAGGTACATTTATATTTAGTGTAATCCTGCATTTATAAAATACTTTCAAAAGCTAACAACTGTAAGCAGACTGGTTTTGTCTATTTTTATGTGACATTGGCATGCAACACCTTTGATGATGTAGGATACAAGTTAAGAAAATGGCATGAACAGGATTATGAACCTTACTTTATGTGAGGACCAGATAAAATAGACAAAATCATCAACTGTCAGTATAGTGTAATGGTTATCATTGCCAAAACCTTCACAATGTAACAATATTTTATAGCAGGTTGTCGTTAAGCATCATGTTGTCATGAAACACTTTCCCTACATCAATTGTTTTATGGTTTTATATTAACATCAATATCAAAGCTGCCTAAACCCTTTATATACTGCATGCTCATGTAGGTTTATGTCAGTTATGTCATTAAAAGGCATATGCAGGTGTCATGTAGCCATATAGACACAATACTAAGCTTTTTATCAGCTTTTTTTTATTCAGTTGTCGTGAGGCAATTTTGAATTTTAACTGTACATCATTTAGCAACTACAGTGAAACAAACAGGAAATTTATGTCATTTTAAACGTCAGCAATATAACTGATGGGTCATGGCACTGTAAGGGCTGAAGTAAATAGTTACTGAATGTATATACTGGCAATATTTCTTTGAGCCTGTTCACCAACCAGCCTGCACTCTACACAACGCCTCTATAATAAGACGGTATTAAGGCATGAGTGGTTTATGTTGGCACATTTCAATGCTGTATTCTAGTGACTCATATTAGTATACCTGCCCACTATACATTGTTGTAGTTGTCCCAGGCATTTAAAATTGGAGCTGTTTGTCATAGAGGATGCCTTTAATTGTCTCTTTTACAGATCAGCTGAGTGGTATGACCCAGACCTAGAATGACTGTCTTGTGGGGAAAATAAAAGCATTTAAATGTCATAGAAAGAGTTGGAAATGCCCATTACCCGAGAGTATACATATAATAAAGGCATTTCATACACAAGCCTCCTACACAAGCCCAAATTTACATCCGCAGGAATGTACATTCTTCCTGCATTCATCCTGTTCCCCAGTTATTTATACAGGCTGCAGGCTAGGATCAGCATACCACATAACTTCAAATTGATTGGAGCATTTATGGAAGCTGATCCAGCCTCCTCCTCATGCTCAGCTGTTGTGTTTGTCAGGTCCACCTGGTCCCCCAGACAGCATAACGGTGGAGGAGATTACAGATAGCACAGCACAGCTCTCCTGGAGCCCTGGCAGAGACAATGGCAGCCCCATCACTGGCTATGTCATCCAGGCTAGAACACCCTTCACCGTGGGCTGGCAGGCTGTGGACACAGGTACTATATATCATCTCCATGAAAGGCATAGTGAGTTTTTGACATGAATCTAGGGCCCAAGTGTAGTAGACATTTCTTAATAACTGTACAAATTTTTTTTTATAAAATACTGATTCCCTGAAATTCAAATTCTAATCTGAATCCAAAATTCAGGGCACTCTGGACTGGAAACCCCAAAACAAATGGGTTTTAAAATTGTGTTCAAAAGCCTTAACATTTTATTGGAAAACAATAAGATAAAATAAAAATGCACTTTATGACGTTATTGACATCTGGTCTTTTTCCAGTCTGCCTGTTGCACTGCATTGTTGCCACATGATTGGCTCACTGCATGATTGCACAATAGTGGCCAGTGAATGTTTATGTTTGTGTTATGTAGTTTCCACTGTATATCTTGAATGAACTGGGAAACTTTCATTTAGGTTATTTTTAACAACCGATATACAAGTCTATGCCTTGGCTAAGATCCAAGGTAATATCAAAAACTCTAAAAATCATGTTAAAATCTTGTACTCCAAAGCTGAATAAAATCCAAAACAGTAACTGTGTCCAATTAAATTCTGCATTTTGCAATGCTCAGCTAGTTTGGATTTTATCCAGTTTTGCAGAGTGGGTATTTTAACTTTTTTGGTTCATGTTTTTTGTCATTTTGTTCTCTTTTTGCTGAAACTGCAATTGTCATTTCATTGGCCAACATTTCAGGCCTAATCATCCCTAATTAAAGCAGGCATTCAGGTTCACCTTGCAATTAGATCTACAATTACAATTTAAACATTCTTAAAACCAGCAAGAAATGCAAAATCAAGCTGCAAGGAAGAAACATAGAATAATGACTTGCTGATGAGTAAATGTGCGCAGTGGTGGCTGGTACTAGAATTTGTTTGTCTGTCTGTCTGTCCACCACCACACCATCAATAATGTGGGACCATATCTAATTGTTGAATAGCCATAACCATGTAGCAACACTGCTTAGCTAAAAAATGTTACCGATAAAGCATGTAACAGGGTACCATCAATGAGTGACTTTGAGTTTAATGTGAGTTTATTATCAACAATATTAAAGTGTAAACACCACCAAACCCACAGAAAGTAACACACTGAAGTAGAAAATACTTGCTTGGTCCCCCACAGGACCAAGGGGGAACATTGCACAGTCCTCACACTGATGTTTTTCAGGCCCCAGCATTGAACTCCAATGTTACTTGAGGCAGTGTTGCACACCTATTGTGTGAAACAATTCTTGCCAGCCGACACTGGTCACATTCGCCAGTCTTTATGGCCACGCTGTTGTCATAAGTTCGAAGATTTGCTGGAATTCTTGTAGTCTTGGTACACCCTTGAAATGCTCATACATGAAAATCCAAACTTTGCTTCTAACTCCCAAATGCTATAGCCAACTATGACCAACAGCGCCAAATATTAAACCATGTTGAAAATCACAAAATTGTAATAACTTACCATTCTCACAGCGGAAACAGCTCTAGAAGCTTCCATAGATGTCTGTTGCTTTATATACGCACTGGTGGATGCAACCAATGACATGCGTAGGTGGCATTGCTATGCATAGCACTCAATAAGCGTTTGGGAACTGAGGACACTAATTGTTGAAGCTTTGTAGGTGGAATTCTTTTGCATTCTTGCCTGATGTACAACTTCAGTTGCTCAACAGTCTGGGGTCTCCATTCGTAATGCGCCACACATTTTCTATGGGAGACAGGTCTGGACTCCAGGCAGGCAGTAGTACCCACATTATTTTACTATGAAGCCACACTATTGTAACATGTGCAGAATGTGGCTTGGCATTGTCTTGCTGAAATAAGCAGGGATAACCCTGAAAAAGACAGTGCTTGGATGGCAGCATATCTTGCTCCAAGTTACCCATGCCATGGGCACTAACACACCATCAGAGATGCTGGCTTTTGAACTTTGTGATGATAACAATCCGGACAGTTCCTTTCCTCTTTGGCACGATATCCATGGTTTCAAAAACAGTTTGAAATGTGGAAAATTCCTTGCAATTGTATGTTGGGAAACTGTTGGACTATTTGGTCATGCAGTTGTTCATACCTCGCCCCATCCTTGCTTGTGAATGACTGAGCCTCAGCATTCCTCAAGTTTCCCAGTCTTTTGTTGCCCCTGTCCCAACTGTTTTGGAACGTGTTGCAGGCATCAAGATGGGTGAATATTTGCAAAAAACAATAAAGTTAAATAACATTAAATAGTGTATTCAATTGAATATGGGTTGAAAAGTATTTGCAAATCATCTTATTCTGTTTTTATTTATGTTTTACACAACGTCCCAACTTCACTGGAATTGGGGTTGTATTTTGAAAACGCAAAGGAAAATGCTTCAAATCTGAATGCATCAAATTTAAAACTGCTTAATGCCAAAACCAATTTTTTTTTGCTAAATCTCTATAATGTCTGTTAAGAAATTGTAATGCCCTGTTATAACAAACAAAACAAATCATACACGTAAGCTCATCCTCAATCACTTGCCTGCTGCTGAATTTGTAAATTGGGTCAATCCAGTCCAAGCTCTTTTATCCTTTTTGTCAGTTGGACACCTTGTGAAAGGTTTTTTTTTTGGAAAGATAGAACAACAGAATAAGAACTTTGTAGTTTTACAGATAGATATGGTATTACATCTGTTTCCTGCAGACTTTTTAGCCCCCTTTTATGCTGTTCTTCATTGCTCAGGACCCCCACAGAGCAGGTATTATTTGGGTGGTGGTTGATTGTCAGCCCAGCAGTGATCCTAATGTGGTGGTACTGTGTCAGTGTGTGTTGTACTGGTAGGATTGGATCAGACATTGCAGTGCTGCCAAAGTTTTTAAACACTTTGTGCACTCACTGTCCACTCTATTAGAGACATCTACCTAATTGCTCCACCTTGTAAATGTAAAGTCAGAGACAGTAATTTGAGTTTGTGTTAGTCATCCTCTAGTCCTTCATCAGTGATCACAAGATGCTGCCCACAGGACTGGATGTTGGATGGATATTTTTGGTAGGTGGACTATTCTCAGTCCAGCAGTGACACTGAGGGGTTTAGAAACTTAAGCAGCACTGCACTGTCTGATCCAATCATACCAGCACAACACACACTAACACAGCACCACCATATCAGGGTCACTGAGGCAGTGCTGATGATCATCCACTACCCAAATAATACCTTATCTGTGGTGTCCTGACCACTTAAGAATAGCATAAAGGGGGCTAAAAAAGTCTTCAGAAAAACAGATGGACTACAGTTTCTATCTGTGAAACTACAAAAGTGCACCTGTATGGTCAGTGGAGCTGATAAAATGGATAAAATGGAAGAGTGTAGATACAAGGAGTGGTTTTAATGTTATGGCTGAAATAAAATACAATAATAAAATTATGCTTAACATATTTAAACAGCCTTTCTTCTCTGGATAAACTGGGGGATGGCACCGCTGGTGCTTCTCATTATAATCATTATAAAGTATCTTCTGAAATTCTGTACTTACTCAGTTCCGGAGGTCATCAATGGCAACACGCTGACTGCTACGGTTGTGGACCTAAATGCCTGGGTAGAGTATGAGTTCAGGGTGTTGGCCACCAACGGTGTGGGAATGGGAGAACCAAGCCCTCCCTCTGCCAAAACCAGGACTGAAGACTCAAGTGAGTGTTCTGTAAACAAATACATTCATATGCAAATATGTTATGAAATCTGGGATTTCATGTAGAGAGTTCATCTAGAGAAAATAAGACTACCACAAAGCAATGAACAGGAAAATGAATAAATACTACCTAATCTATCGGCAACCTACAATGGTGAAAGTCATTTGTATTTATTTTATACCTAATACCTATTAAAATGTTTAGATATGTGCGCATACACACATGCACACACATAAAACGTTGCTCACACTTAGTTCTGGAAGTGGTGGCTGTTTTCACCTGTCTGTTTTCAAGAACTTTATTCAACCGTTTATTACCCTCACCACCAATGTGTAGGGGGATGCAGGATGTGTGAGCATTTTTTTTTACTTGTCCTTCACAGAAAATACACCATGGCCACTGAGTTTCTGGTGAAAAAAATATTTCTTCTGTTATTTTATTAAATATAATTAATGAGTCACTTTGACCTGAGGGCTGTACAGAGGTTAAGTCATGACATAAATGATGAATGGAAAATGAGGACTAAAGAAGTAGATTGCATTTTTTTTCCTTTGCTGTCCACTGTACATTAACATTACATAAATGTAAGCTGCAATAATAAAAAAAAAATTATGAAAAGGAAGACTAATGCAATGATATAAAATGCAAAGACGATGGGCATTCAAATGAACATCTAAGAGTAGTTTAGGATATTACCAATGAAGTCATCATAATGATCACATTAATCATTGCAAGTTTGTCTTAAATTAACAATATAGCTTCCACCCTCATTATTTGGCAGCTTATAAAGGAGCACTCGATCCAGGATATACTGTAGAATGGATTCGTTATTTTTTTTTTCAAAAAGAATTCTACTTGGAAGCCATACTGACTAGGAAACAGTGCTCTAGGGTTCAATATGAGGACAACAGGAAGAGCTTTAAGGGTTCAGACTTTTCTAAGAGGGTAATTGGATAGACTACAAATAATTTTTATAAAGTGTGCAGTTTATTGATATAGGAAATTGTGCACAAAAATTTATATGGCCATAAGATACTCTTTTTTGAGGTAATGAAATTGTACTTTATGCTTCATGCTTTTAATACATATTTGAAGTGTTGAATTAATAATATAATGCCAGTGTGTCCTGTTTAAACATCTCACATTAAGCAAAAGTGTAGTTTATAATTTAATCTATGTTCCTTTTATTCCTTTAAATGTTTCAGTTGCTTGATTTTGTGGTATTGGTCTTACCACCTCTCTTCACTCAATCTAATGTTAGACAAGATGAATGGTCCAAGGTCACATTCTGGCATAAGTCAGACAGCTCTCTCTCTCTCTCTCTCTCTCTCTCTCTCTCCTACATCTCCTACATAATCAGAGTGGCACATTCCACAGGTACATCTGAGGTCTAAATTCCAATGTATTCAGTATTAACCCCTAACAACATACCTGAGTGTATATACAGCCTGTAAATAAACTCATATCCAACAGAAAAAAGAGGAAACATCAAGAATTTTCACTAAAATATCTCATGTACTCATTGTCCTCTTGTTATCTCAAAAGAATGTATCATTCACAGTCTCTCTCACACACACACACATAGAGAGAGAGAGACGCCGATGTGACAGTCAAACCCGACATCTCATTTCCCCCAGATTTGCAAACATCTAATGAGTGTCACTACCACTCAGCCTTAATACACTTACACATAACAGACTCACTTAACATGCTCCACTTTCCACTCCCTTATTCCCAGAAGTAAATCTTTCTTCATGTAAAAGGAAAGATTTGACAACTCAATCTTGCTGCAATCATTCTGAGTGTCAGAACTACCCGTCCTGAGTGATTGCTCACATTGTTCGACTGGCTTTAACCCTCACCTTCTGTCCATTATGTAACAGTGGATGTCCTACTGACTGCAGTTATACAAATAAAATTTTACCAACATCTCAACTTTAACAATATTTATGTAAATGTAAATGTTAATATATTTATGACAATAGAAATGAGAAGATGAATCCTGAGTGGAATTAGAGGTGGAGGATGTGACAAGAACTAAACTCAGTCTGTCTTACATTTACAAAGCCCAGTTATCCACACTGTCCATTTATCCTCTTGTTCTGGTGCCAAATGCCCTCAGTATGATATTTGTATTATAAATGCGATTTGTTTCATAAGCATTAAAAACTAAGCTGAGCACACAGTGTTTCATATTAGACAAATCATCATTCCAATTTGCCATGTATAGTAAAACATATAGTTTAAATATGTGACAATTTTATTTGTTTATTTATTTATTTATTTCGGCCTGCAGTTCCTGATACAGCTCCCACAGATGTAGGCGGAGGGGGAGGCACCAAGTCAGAATTAGTGATAACATGGGAGGTAAGTCGTTTATCAGATTTTACTGTCCCTTTCCCACAGTGGCTAGTCTAGGGCTTCTTGCTTAATTGTGTGGAATTGAATGGAGCCATTTTATGAGCTCTGTTGCTCCCGAAACCCTCCTCTCTCTGGGCAGGTTTTTCGGCTTCATTTCCTCCACTCCAAATGGGATTCAACTAAAAGGCCAGAAGGTTCCTTTGAAGTTTCTGTCTCCCATAAATGGCTGTCAATGTGCTGAAATCCCAAAACAGAGTGAAGGTACTTTGGGAGTAGAAAAGTCCTCTATTTCATTACCAAAGGGCATCAGGGAAAGCTGCAATAATGCTTTGCCTAAGGGCAGCCTCTAAAGAGTCCTGTAGCATAGGTCTAATTGAATGCATAAAACTTTAATGTGTAAAACATTTAAAGCTCAATTAAAATTGTGTTGATGTAGGAGACTGTTGGTTCAGTAAGTTCAGAAAGGTAAGGCTATATGACAGAGTGGACAGATTTCTTCTCTGTAGGAATATTCATATTTAGCCTGCATTACTTGCTGAAACCCCAAGACGTCCACACATTTTACTGACGATATTATATCTTATTTTTTTAATAGTTGGAAAATATAATGACTGTTCTGAGTGCCATTCCAGTTAATTCAGCAGTTTTTTCATCTCTTCCCACAATGAGGATTTTTTTATGATTTCAAACTTCAGAATGAGGCAGACATTTTTGCTTCAGCTTAGTCTGATATGGTGTAGGATTTTAAAAACTGCTGGGGGATTAAACAGCTGTTATAGCATTTTCATTTCTTTTCAGTTCATTTTCTTCTGAAATGTGGGGCGGCCGGCGTGTTGCTCTCGATGTGTTTTAATATCACTACAGTCTTATGTTCCACCCCCAGCCAGTCCCAGAGGAGCTACAGAATGGAGAAGGCTTTGGATACATCATTGCATTCCGACCAAAGGGCAAAGTCACCTGGACCCGGGCAGTGATATCCTCACCCATTGTGGCACGATATGTTTTCCGCAATGACACACTACCACCTTTCTCGCCCTTCGACGTCAAAGTGGGTTCTTTTAATAACCGTGGGGAAGGACCCTTCAGCTCCATTGTGACTGTGTTCTCAGCAGAGGAAGGTTAGTTATAATTCTTGATATGTACACACTGCCATTCAGATTATCACTCACCTGGCTTATTTTGAATACCTGCAGTGCCTTGACAAATTATTCATACCCTTTGAACTTTTCCACATTTTTTCATATTACACCCACAAACTTAAATGTATTTAAATAGGATTTTATATGATAGACCAACAAAAAGTAGCAAGTAATTGTGAAGTGAAAATAATACATTGTTTTTAAAATTGTTAATAAATAAAAATCTGTTAAGTGTGGCATGCATTCAGTCCCCTGCACTCTGATACCCCTAAATAATCCAGTGTGACCAACTGCCTTTAGAAGAATTAGTAGAGTCCACCTGTATGTAATTTAATATCAGTATAACTACAGCTCTTCTGTGAAGGCCTCAGAGGATGGTTAGAGAACATTAGTGAACAAACAGCATCATGAAAACCAAAGGACACACCGTACAGGTCAGGGATACAGTTGTGGTGAAGAGTAAAGCAGGGTTAGGTTATAAAAAAAATATCTCAAGCTATGAATATCTCACAGAGAACTGTTCAGTCCATCATCCGAAAAAGGAAGGAGTATGGCAACTGCAAACCTACCAAGACAGGCAAGGAGAGCACTAATTAGAGATGCAGCCAAGAGGCCCTTGGTCACTCTGGAGGAGCTGCAGAGCTCCACATCTCAGGTGGGAGGTGGGAGGTGTCCACAGGACAACTATAAGTCATGTACTCCACAAATATGGCCTTTATGGAAGAGTGGCAATAAGAAAGCCATGTAGGGGACACAGCAAACATATGAAAGAAGGTGTTCTACATCACGCTGAAAACACCATCCCCAGCATGAAACATAGTGGTGGCAGCATCATGCTCTGGGGCTGCTTCTCTTCAGCAGGGACAGGGAAGTTGGTCAGAGTTTATGGGAAGATTGATGGAGCTAAATACAGGGCAATCCTGGAGGAAAACCTATAAGGGGCTGCAAAAGACTTGAGACTGAGGCCGATGACCCTAAACATACAGCCAGAGCTACAATGGAATGGTTTAGATCAAAGCATATTCATGTGTTAGAATGGCCCAGTCAAAGTCCAGACCTAAATCCTATTGAGAGTCTGTGGCAAGACTTGAAAATTGCTGCTCACAGATGCTGTCCATCCAATCTGAGCTTGAGCTTTTTTGCAAAGAGGAATGGGCAACAATTTCAGCCTGTAGATGTGCAAACCTAGTAGAGACATACTGCAAAAGACTTGCAGCTATAATTGCATAGAAAGCTGGTCATACAAAGTATCGACTCAGGGGGGCTGAATACAAATACAGGCCACACTTTTCAGATTTTTCTTTATAAAAATTTTTGAAAACTATTTATCATTTACTTTTCACTTCACAATTACTTTACACCATAAGTTTATGGGTGTAATGTGAAAAAATGTGATAAAGTTCAAGGGGTATGAGTACTTTTTCAAGGTGTTGTAGTAACTGATGGTAACTTGATATGTTGTAAATTTTTGCATGCACTTCTTCTAAATTATATTGCAATTCTTGAATCACTACTTCTAGACACAGCACTGGTGCCTACACTCCTAAACACACCCACGCTCGTCAGACTGAGGAATGACCTTGAATAGTAATGATGTACTAAGTTGATTTAGACAGCTCTTCCCCACACATACACTCCTGCAGCAAGGGCGTCAACCTGATATTAGTTATTACGGCAATAGATTACGGCAAATCCTGCCCGACATTTACGGGCCTGTCTGTGAGCTACAGTGTTAATTGAATTTGCCCAGCAGATTGTCTTCCTCCCTGCCAGTCACAGATCCCATTAAAATGAAGTGGGGGTTTGCTTAGGTGTATCTAGGGGGTTTATTCTCAGGCGTTAATACAATTCTGCGTGTGAAGTTGCCGAATAAGAGAACAAAAACCTTTCTGGTCTTTCCGCTTCATTTGCAGTGCCGAGCATAGCACCTGAGAGAGTTGTGGCTAGAAGCCTCGCCGCCTCCGACATCGAAGTCAGCTGGGAAGCAGTACAGTCGAGTCCTGAGAGAGTGCTCGGCTATGAGGTACAACGCTTCTGATATGAATCCTAAATAGTTTGTCTGGCTCAGTAGGTTTAGTCCTTCTGGTTTAGTCAAAATAAGCAGTGTGCCTTTTTTGGACTGCTAGTGGAACAATTATAAGTATGATCTTTAAATTTTCTTCAAATATGAGCAGAAATAGATTGGATATGACTGACAATGTATTCTGGGGGTGCATGTGTGTTTGTGTGTGTATGTGTGTGAATGTGTGAGTATGTCTCCTGCAATGGACCAGTATCCTGTTAAGGTGTTAGCCTACCTTGTAGCAAGTGTTCCCAGGATACACCCTGGATATCCTCTACAACCCCGACCGGGATAAAGTGATTACTAAAGAAAGCCAGCTTTCTACTTTTGAGCTTCAGCTGAGTTTTGTTATCCCAGACAAGAAAAATCGTAAAACAATTGTTGATTGTTAGTTGAGATAGGTGGTCTTAGAACGCATAACATGATGGGCTCACCAGTGGCCGAATTAGTGCCATTGCAACCAAAAAGCAGTGACACTGCTAAGTTCTAGCAGTTTTTTCCAATAAATCTCAGCTCCTATGATGCTCAATTAAAAGCCACCCATAGGAGGATGGCCCAGGATGACACAATGCTCGAGGGACAGCTATAGAATATACAGATATAAATATCAGTATAGTGGTGATGCCAAAAAAAAAAATGTCTTCTTACTTCAATCTCAGTGTAAAGAATGTGTCTGTCTGTGCGAGGCCAGTTTCTACATGATGGTAGACACAGAATTTGGTAATGCTCTTTAAATACAGGTCTGTTGTTAAAGGATAATCATCATGTCACATGATATGGATAACAAATTATCTGTTATACAATTTAGCCAATATTGTATCGGGATCATCTCATACAGTGTGACAAGTAATAATAGTCTAAAAGGCGGCCAGAATCACACAGCTTAAGAATGGATGAATAGATGTGTTGCACTTGTCTACCATTAAAAATGAAAGAGGTGGCATGGGTCAATTGTAAATCAATTTTTCAGTAGTGTAACATTACATGAGGGTCACCAAGTGAGCTCTTCATCTACAGAATACCGTGGCCTAAACTCAACTCCTAGATGCAGAAAGGACTTTTATTTGTTTGTTTGTTTGTCTTGATGTCCTGTATAACAATAGACAGTTCAATATGAGCATATACATATACTTTCCATATACATAATTATTTCTGCAGCAAATTAATGATAACCCTAACCCAAACCTCAACCCTAACCTTAACTTCAGTAAAGAAAAGGCAACTTTTTGTCTCATTCCTTATTCCTTATTCCACATCAACAAAATGTCCCCACAAGGTCAAAAATGTCAGATATTCTCCACAAAGACATGGTACACACACAGACACACACACATACATAACCCAGCTCATCAAGTGACCTACCACATTCTTCAGTGTGATTTGTAGCACAGCATGGAGACGTGTAATGAAGGAAATCCTTTGCAAGCTATACTAGTTGAATAAAGTCTTTGATCTCAGTAAAGGAAAATTGAGGTGCTGCTACTGTTACCAATTGGACTACACACTGTATGCACGTCATACCTAACAAAATTATATACATGCACTGAGTAAACCCCATGAGAATCGTCTGTGCTTCCTTAAAGACCTGATACATGCATATATTATTTCAAATGGTTTTGAGTTTTCTTTTCCTGAACATTTGAAAACATTGAAATGAAATCGTCAAATGTTTCGGTTATGCTGTCTTGGCTGTCTACAATGATCTTGTTTTGTAAGGAACCAGCTTAACAACCTCAGCAGGGAATGCAGGCAGTCTGGCTAAAAGATGCCTAAGTCCTTGCTAGCTAAGGGTGATTTCCTTACAGACTGAATGTCAGCCTTTGATCTTTACATGCAGTAGCAAATTGACCATAAGTCTAATCAGTTCAATTTGTAGAGAGTCAGGTACTGACCATCTAGTTCTTCAAGATGTTTCTGCAAAGTTCCATCGTCAAATCAAAGAAGAGTGCTTGCATAATCTGAACATATGTTCAAGTTGTAAAAATGCTTAAATAACAGAAACTCAAGAAATGTAGCCAGCACAACATAACTGTGTGAGTAAAGCAGCAGTTCTTTCCCTGCTGATGTTAGTGTGAACACTTATCAGTTGAGTGAAGATACGGCAATGAGGTTTGCATTTAAGTGCCTTTTACCTTAAGTGATGAGACCGACATTGATGTGGATATTGCTGATAATCAAAGTGAGATCTCATTTCATGTTATAATTCTCAAAAAATGCTGCTTGTTGTTTTTCCATACGCACATTAGATAACAAATGTAGCAGCAGGTGGCCTTTCAGTTTTCTGTAGTGTGTGTATCCTGTTTGGACAGGATAATATTAAATCAGATTAAGATAATCCCTCTAAACTGCTATGGATTGATTTCAGTTTCATTACTTGAGGCAGTGTTGCACACCTATCGCGTGAAACAATTTTCCATATTTTGTCACATTACAACCACAAACATAAATATATTTCATTGGAATTTAATGTGAAAGACCAACACAAA
>JAOTRJ010000019.1:5398974-5414183 GCA_028564905.1 Leptodoras praelongus
TTTCTTTCCACTTCACAATTGTATACCACTTTGTGTTGGTCTTTCACATAAAATTCCAATGAAATATATTTATGTTTCTGGTTGTAATGTGACAATATATGGAAAAGTTCAAGTGGTATGAATACTTTTGCAAGCCACTGTATATATATAAACTGCCCGTATGTATGGATTTCCCAGACTGTCAAACATGTAGCACAGTCAGTCCATCCACATGTAATTTAATGGATCCTCATTGAGCAGTCCTTGGTAAGCTATAGCAGCACTGATGCCTAATGGTGTGTGAATTTCTCTCCTGATATCATTCTTTAGAATGATGATCCTTTCTTATTCTGTCTCCTTTTCTGCTATCCTTTATTAGTTACTGTCCCAAACACCTAATGTATTGTTAAAGAACACTCAGGTTTCTAATCTATTGATCATAACTTCCTGGCAAGCATGTAGGGAAAAAAAAACCTTTATAATGAAATCCATTTTTAAACATGAATTGCGGTCACGTCACACATTGCTGTCATATAACGTTCCAAAAGATCCTCTGTGAATAAAAAAGGTAAGCTCATTTAGGAAGGAAGTCCTCTGGGCAAATCTCATTACAGTGTAATTATTCATTGACTTAACTCTTCTGACATGTAAGATCTAAGCACTGATGGAATATATGACCTGGGATTAATAATTGATTATTTCATTTCCTTGAAAAAATTATTATTCAGCTGTGTACAGCTAAGTGTTAGGCAAAATTTCATATCCTCTAAAAAATCAATTAAACACCCTTTCACCGGGAATCCACATTCCCTGCAGCTGTCGATATACCGTAATGTGTTCGTCGAGCAGCATGCTGTAGGAAGCATGTCAATGAGAATTCAATTGATTATTGATTCAGATGCAAAGACTTAATACAATTAGAATGAAGCCACGTGAACCTAGCGACCGGCTATTGATCCACTTTAGTGAAATGCAATAAGCACTGATCATTTAGCATCCATTTGGACCAGTAACTGATGATAGATCTCAATAGAGCACCGTACAGTAAATCAGACGGGAGTCCTGGATCGATATGATTATTGGCAGCGTCTTAATTAGAACGTTTTATTTACAACTCACCTTTTTTTATTCAGCTGCATTAGCATATATTGAAAGAGGTCCACATTTCTCAAAGCTTCCTTCACACCACTGGTATCACATGTCTTTTGGTTGTATTCTCCCTCATTGGTGTGCTTTGTATCTTGTGCCCAGGTGGTGTACTGGGAAGATGACACTAAGCCAGAAACTGTAGGTAAAGTGAGAATCAGCAACAACTCCACTGCGGTCAATGTTAGCGGTCTTCAGGGCAACACGCTATACTATTTAGCTGTGTGTGCCTTCAATACTGCGGGAAGCGGCCCTCAGTCTCTGCCTGTTAATGCTACCACTAAGAAACCACGTGAGTATCCTATTAGAGTTACTTAGGGCTTTGGCTCCAGATGCTTACGAGAACTGCTGTCTCTGCGAGCCCACGTTATTAGTGACAGTAAGAGTGTTGTGATGAAATAGCAGAGACTATAACAACCACAATGCTAATGTACTTCTCTATTCCATTCATTCCTTCAGCTCCAGGGCAGCCTCCGCAAAACGTGGAGTGGACTCTGATAGGCTCACAGCTCACACTGCAGTGGGACCCAGTCATAGCTCTGGATACTGAGTCTGAGGTCACTGGATATGTGGTAGGTGTCAGGACAATGGGTGGATTTTAACAAATGATAAAGGCAAACTTCAATGACAAATATCAATAGTCAATTATTTTCACAGCTATTCTAAAGCAATCATCATGACATTGTATTAGTAACTAGAAGCCTTAAGCAATAAATATCCAGACTTGTGCAGTGATATTTATTTATTCTGGGAGTAACTATGTACCACTATATAAATAGAAGCTAAAGCGCCTCAAAGAGAAACTAAACACTGTGGTAATTCAGACTGCAATATACAGTCCCCACAGACATGGCTTTCTTACGTAACGGAAGGCAGATTTGACTGTTTTTGTGACATCTGCTAGCCTGGGGCTAATTATTAAATGACTCTGTCAAGAAGCAAATCATTCATGATGTCTACAGTCTTGTTTGTGATGTCTGTAGCTAGACGTGGGTGGAATTCATCCCCCTCAAAATTAGATGACACTTGTTTTTTGTGTAAGGAAACTTGAAGATGAGAAAATTAAAGGGTGTCATCTTTTGAAATGCAAGTTGGGAGCGTTATCCAAAAGTTACTTTTGACAGTATTTGCAAACAACTCTCATACTGAGAATTTCTCCAAATACACTGTAAAAAATATACTTTTTACAGTTTTTCAACAGTAAAACTTTTCAACAGTTTTTTTTTTTCTTGGCAGCATGTGTATACTGTTCGGCATTATTTTTTCACTACATTGATCAAATCCAATGTTAAGCCTGATTGCAGCTGACCTTTTAAAGCTTGATAACTGTGATAATCTGCTGTGTTTGATGTACGGCCAGCAGCTTTTCTCCAAGATGTCAGTGATAGGTTGACAAGTGTCCTACACCGTTTTACACTGAGATACTGTACATATTAAACTATGAAAACTGCATCTATTAAACTATATGTGATGGATGGTACACAAAGCACTTGCGATCTGTAAGCAGCCTTAGGCTTGCAGTGTAAACACAATTTTTGTGTGTTATACTCTGAAATCTTTTTCAGACGCTTACATTATTACTGATGAACGCTGAAGGTATTTAGTTCCTAAATGTTATATCAAACTGCACTTAGCATGCTTATAGCACTTTCAAATAAGGTAAGCAACCAGTTTGATTACATTTGTTGCATATATTTGCACGAAAATTACATGATAAATAATAAATGAAAGATAAATCATTGCTCTTTATCTGGGGGCCCACAGCCATCCACAAGTTATTTCAGAAAACTAGCAAAATTGTAGAAGAGCCTGATTAATAAATAAATTACTGGTCATAGTTTGGTGACTCTAAACATGAACTTGAAGCTTCACTTTTGTAGCAGATGCATTTTTTATAATTTAGCTCATTAGGCCAAAAAAAAAAACCGAGAGCTAGAAAGATTACCTCAGAAAAGGCAAAGTTTTCACAGACATCAATAGCTTTTTATTTCATTTACCTTCTCTTATCTGATGATCAAACTGTTTAAGAACAAACCAATGAGAAAAATTATGTTTAATGATGATTGGACAGAGAAGTGTGTTAATTCTGTCCACTTCAACTGTCATACAGACATTTCTCATCTTTTCAGAATCCATGGCCATAGGCAAATGTGGTAACATAAAGCACCACTATGAAACCAGACATAACCATTTCAAATTGTCTTTTTTCTAGCCACAAATAATCATTAAGTGGTTAAGGATTAAATTGTAACTGCCATCACAATTCATTTCTGTTAGTTGCTTAGTTTTAAATAGCTAGACCTACAGATTTTAAATACATATGAGGTAATTGATAGTACACTATGGATGATAGACAGAGAGAGAGAGATCATGATCGTGATCATGATCATGTGTGTCAGAAGACACATTTATAATATTTATAGTTATATAAATATTTATCATATGTACAGTTATTGTTTTTTGACATTATTCACATTTTCACTGCCACATGTGCTTTCCCATATGAATTCATTCATTCATCAGTGTCCAGTCACCTTTCTTAATGTCACCTCATGCTGCATAATTTAATAAAAAATAAAGTGTGACATTTCAGTTCAGCAAGTGCTGTTTTCCACTGCCTATAGGTAATGTACAGGCGCCACCGCAACAACGACATGTACACAATCATCACCAACAAAACCACAGTGGAGCTGATGCTCTCTCCCAATGACAACTACGTCGTTCAGATTAAGAGCCTGAGTGAGGGTGGACTTGGAGAAGGAAGTGAACCCATCCATATTCACCAAATTAGTAAGCTCTGTTTTCCTTTTCTTCTTTCTGACTCCCTTCCTAGGCTTCTGATGGCGATTCAATCATCCAAGGAGCACAGAAATTATAAGCCCCCCCCCTCCATGGATAATAGGCTTTTTTCATCTTTTTTTTGTACCATGCTGGAGCTTCCGACCTTTTTAGAAATTCACATTCCGACCACCATCCATCTCTGTCAGCCCTTTATTGTTCATTGTTGACATCCAAGTAAAGCGGCATGTGAAACAGCAGAGTGGGTTCTTCCTCATATGGTCAAATAAATCTTTTTTTTTCTTTAGCTCCTCCTCTACTGACTTTTTTCATCACTAGAGAACTTTCTCTAGACCTAGACAGCATGCTCTACTTAGGTGTTTTCTCTTTTTGTTGATGATTAGCAGAACCTGTGTCTTTTAATTGCTGTGATTTATTGTGTTTTATCCTGTAAATAATTCAATTTCTTTTTTAGGTATGGGAGCCCAAGGGTCTGGAATAGGAAGACCAGACACCCTCAGACTCTCTCTTCTCCTCGTAGCTGCACTAGTGGCCCTTAACACCTTCTGAAGCTTTTTCTCTTGTGAGCAGCATCTCCACCTGATACCAATCTCGTTCACTCTGTCTTTCTCTCTTTCTTCCTTTCTCTCTCTCTTTCACTCTCTGGCACACACACACACACACAGACTTCATGCTCTTAACCCATCCCTTGTTATTGCCACCCGTCTCTGTCTGGCTTAATAGGATTGCCCCATATATGTGTGTCACCGAGGCTGTATGATATTGGAATGTCAAACAAATAATGAAAGGATTTGTCAAGATAGAAACATGTCAGAATAATGCAGGAAAGTGATCACCACTGGTAGAATGATGATTTAATTGTTATGCATGATCATATAGAAGATTTGGATTGCACAGGTATTTTCCACCCCACCCCTCTCACTCTCTTTCACACTCTCTCTCTCTTTCTCAAACACTCTTTCCTTTTTTACCTCTTCTATGGTAACATCCTCTACATTTTGGTTCTTGAAAGCAATCAATGCCTTAAGGCCATTTACATACCAAAGTGAACAACAAAATAGATCAGAGTGTGTTGTTTCAGCCTCTAATCTAATAGACATAGTTTTCAGGCATCAGGGTCATCTGTGGTTAGATTCTGCTATGAATAATTCGATTGTTTTCTCTTTAATGTCATTTCTTCCCTCTGTGAGACTTTTTATTTCTTTCAAAAATGTAAATGTATTTTCAGAGATGTTCTTCAAGGCAGCAATTGTTTTGTTGTTTATCTGCATACACGTTCATATACACATGCAAACATGGTCAGAGTCTGTAAGAACTCTCAGTAGAATCTTGTTCTTAGCTCTGAGTTGATGTATCTGAGTTATCCTGTAGCAAGAACCACAGTTGTAACATAGTGATGCTATCAAAAGAATGGCCTGCAGAAAACAGTGATGACAGAAGTCACCTTAAACCTCAGATCTGTTTTGTGTTCTCTTTCTGTGTTACCGTTTGCGTAAGGGAGCCATGGTTCTTTGCAAATGGAAAGCTCTGTTAGAAGGCAGTCGTATTATCTTTTAAAGATCCTTTGTTTTATCCTACATCCCCCACATTCCCATTACTCCATTGTGGAATGTTATTAGCTCTGTATGAGATCTGTCAGTTCCTGAGCAAGAGAAACTGCTCCTCTGGCCCTTTGATGGGATATAGTATTTTGTTCTTTTTCTCCTGCTTGTTAAATAATGGATGGCTCATGCATTAGGCATCCTGCAGAGTTAAGGCCAGAATATGCGACTTACTTGTTAAGCGGCAATGTAGGCTTCACAAGCAATTTCCTCTCCAGCTTTATACATGCCACCAGTCCTGCTATATCCACTATTATCCAGAGTAGGATGTAAAAGTGTGTTAATGAAATTGGCAACCTGTTGGGCCAGTTCCATATGAGAGCATTGAATAAACCCCGTGCCTTGATGAATGCCAAGCTACTGAATTTCCTGCAAGAAGGGACACATCCGCAAATTCTTTGTTAGCTCTATATTTGATAAATCAGCGTGCAGCAAAGTATGAGACTAAGTGACAAGGCATGGAACACGTTGGTGTGAATTGGATTGATGTTAAACATTTTAGAGTGCTGAAGGAATTTTTGATAGATGTCAGCGAGTTACAAGCCATGCAAAGGCAGAGATGGAGCAGAAAGCCTACAGCGTGAATTGCACAGTATACTGAGGTCATTGGAGGGTGAAAGCACACGTTCATACCCAAAAGATTATTCCAATTCCATAACCATGGTACTCTGTGGGTAATACAGAGTGTCATACAGAGATGATATGCATAATCTGCCATAATAGGAAACAATGGATGTATTTTAATTACAGACCTAATGATAGTTAATTAAGTACTGTATGTTGTTAGCAAAACAGTATTTCTTAATATTGAGTGGTTCATCAAGAATTTAATAAGTATTTGGTTTATATGGAGGTCAGAACAGTGGTGCAGCAGGTGCACTGAAAAAAAAATTATAGCAAAATGGCCAAATGTATCTAATAATTATTAGAATTTAATTTGGGGTTATTCTAAATCAAATAAGATTACTCAGCCTTTTTAAGTATCTGCCATTTCCTGCTTTACATTTTCTTATTCTGTTGGCAGATAAATATGTAAAATGTAAAAAAACAAATAATAAAAGCTGCCAATAGAGCAAACTAATATCAAGCATGAAATGATTACAGTATGTTTAGAAATAGTTTTTTTTATTTAATTTGTCTTAGATTTGGTTCATTATAATCTTAGAATAGGAAATGCTAGATACATTTGTCTCTCACTTTAGTTAGCTAAATCTGTAATGCTAAATTGCTCCCTAGGAGTGAAGAAGTGTGCAGATGTACTGTATGTGTGGTGACCTGCAAGAGGCTGGGGTATTCCCACCTTGCACTTAATGTTCCCAGGATAGGCTCCAGATCCACAGTGACAGCGGATATGATCTGGTGATCTGGACATTGCTGTTTCTTATCAGAATATGCATACCAGAAAGTACTGTTGGGAGCAGTCCCAGAGGCTAGGAATGTGTAAGGCTTTTCAGAGAGCTAACTAGCCTAAAATATCACCTTCAGAATCAGATCCACTATATTTCTGGCTGGCTAGTGTGCTACTGCACAATTTCTTAATGAAGTGTAATACTACCAGCCTAAATATAGCATGACAACAGGCAAACAGGTGAGAGATGACCTGACTGCTTTGAAACCAAAATTAACCTCACCAACTCTCAATGTTGCGGAGTAGCCATCTCTGTGTGAAGCGTGCAAATAGCTCACTTGTTGTGTCACATCGGATATTATAGTGGTTCCGATTTTAATTTAAACCGGCAGTTAGGGAGAACGAGTAAATTACTTATCTTCTTGTATGCCAGTGTCACTGACTGCTGCTGCTTCAAATTTGTGGGCACATGTGAGCTGGTGGTTGTGCTTTTAATTTCTGTTGGCAAATGGGCCCTTCATTTAATGAGGCAGGGGAACACGCAAACAGATAATTTAACAAACCCATGGCTACTGGCAAATTCACCCTTCAGCTTATGGATGGCAGCCAGATTTCATTTTTCACTCATAGTTTAAAATCGATCGATTAAAAACAGTAACTAATTAATTGCACAATTTGCTGTGATGAATTGAGATTAATCGCTTTTTTCCTCTTAAGACTGGAACTTGTAATAATGGATATTGTGAATGTTAAAATCACAGACTTTATGTAGAATGAATGCAAAGGAAGTATGCTTGAGTGTTAGCTTGAAAGGCAACAGAAACCATGACAAAACCAAGACCCAGAAATTTAAAAACCACGCAGAGGTAACTTTTAAAGGGAAAATTTACACCTGAAAATCCATCCTTGTCCTTAGCATCTTTAGGCAGGACACAGTTCAATGTGGAGCCAAACATCACACAGGAAGTAAACGAAATGCAGTGGCATTAATAGCGTTAATACTTTGTTAATGCGTTAAATATTTCCCCACATGTACACAACATGGAGCCAAGTTAGTTGGCATGTAAGATGGTGTAGATAAATGCATATGCCCAAACTGGTGTAAAATATTAACTTTTGTTAAGGTGGACGATGATCAATTGTTGTGCAGTGCAGACATCATGACTTTGCGTCTTTAACCCCTTACACTCAATGTCATTTCAGAAAAAACATAGATGCCAGTGAATAAAACTGAATAATATTTCTTCGTACATTAACTCTAGCATAGTGGGCATGTGCCAATATTAAATTTATTCTATTTATCTATCTGTTCTTACTCAAAAAGAGAATTTCAACTTTATCACATTGTCATCATATTCAGGACACGTTTCAGCTTTATCATACATCATAACTTTATTATAGTGTAGCCCACTATCTGTGTAACATTTATTCATCAAAATTCCTCACTAGTTTCTCAGTTTAGAGAAATGGAATATAGAGGTAGTGACAATCACTGATTTCCTTGATGAAATATCAATGTGTTACTATGTGGGAATCCGTACACGTCTAGACAGTAGCTGGCGATCTTGGAAATGGTCCTATCGATCAAATTCATTTGGTTAGAGAGGCATGTTGGCTATTTTTCTGGTGACCTTTTGATTATAACGGTGAGGGTTCATGCTGACCAACTGTAAGAACTGTGCCTTGGCCAGATGTTTTTGTGCCTGCTTCATTGCACTCGCATATGCTCTTTCTAAAATTCCTGAGTAAGCACAACAGCGTGAACCAAGGTGACAATGAACCTTGGCTTTACTCAACAAGCGCAGGCATGGCACTGCTCTTATTGGTCTTTTAAAACAACTCCAATCTGGAGAGCCTATCTGCTCCCTTTCATGAAGGTCCAGGCCTCCGTGATTAGGCTACACCAGGCCACTCAATGAGATATTGATTTTTCTGCTCTGCTACAGAGGCTGTCACAATGCAGACTATTTGATTGACTGATGCCAGCTTTCCTGCCTCCTCTCTCCCACACTAAGGTTTTGCAATGTCCTTGCATTCCTCCTGCTTCACTGATGCTTAGATAACATAACTCGGAAACAGAAACAAAGGAGGCCCTTGAAAATTAACAAGAGAATACTTTGTTTATTTAATGACTTATTTATTTTTTATTTATCTTTCTTCCATTGTTTCACACCTTTATTTCCAATTGGAAATAACTTTAGAGTAATTTTAGGAATAATACCCTGGTGTCATTTTTTTGTCTAAGATGTGCTGATGAACTGAAGAATGAATTTTTTTTTTTCTTGATGTAAGTACTATTTACAATTTTGTGTAAATGAACATACTTTTAATACAGTATTTGCGTCTAGACACATCAATTCACAAAGAATCGTTGCTGTGATTTTTTCTTTTTAGTTTTAGATTAATTTTAGTATTGTGCAGTCTATTCTAAAATAGTGTACATTTATATGGAGTCATTTTATGGCCTTAAGTAAATTTACAAATGTGTCTGTTCTGTTTAAAATGAGAACATACAGTACATGATGAGTATTCTTTCAACAGTACTACATGTAGGAATAATCTTCACCAGTGATTTTCCCCCCAAAATGTAAATAGTAACAGTATATTTTTAAATGTGGCCAGTAAAGGTAATATAGTAATTGTTTTGTTTTGTTTTGTTTTTTCTTTTGTTTTGTTTTTGTCTTTTTTTAACAACAGTTGGCCATGAAATTTAATACTGATGTATTGATTCATAATCTCTGTGAGATGGCTTGCCTATAATATTGATATTTTCACATTGAAAAGTAACTGTTTTGCCTTGTATACCTAAACTGTGCATGTGGGAAAATTGTTTGGTGCATATGTATTGAATTTTATAAACCTGTAACTTAATAAAAATAATAAAAGACAAATGTCTATGAGTCATGTCTTACCGTGCCTTGGATTAAGAAAGAAGAAAAGTGCAATGTAGTATGGCACAATTCATGTGGTCACTGAAAATTGCTGTTAGACCACAATGTGACCCTTTCATTGAATGTTAATCTTAGTTTGCTCTGTGATTCAGTAGAAGCCATACAGTACAGAAATAGCTAATTGCTTCCTAGTCTTAATCTAATATGAGCTTTTGCAGTCCAATAACGCTTCCAGAAGCTGAACACAAAAGACTCGCACATGAATTAACCAGCAGACTTTTTTTTTATTCTATGAAATCTAAGAAGATTATAGTTCACCATGATTGCTTCTATAACAAAGTATTTATTTTCCCAGCAACGTCAAACATATTAAGCTGCTTTTAATACTGCTTATCAAGAGATATTAGGGTGATAATAGACATGGTGAGCATTTAATTACCAGGAGGCACTTAGAGAGAGAAAAAAACGAATAATTTTGGTCGGTTTTCTCCATTCGTTTACTATAATATGGCCCTGTGTAATGTTTTTAAGGTCATTTGGATAAGCAGTTTGTCATTAAAGTTATTAAAGCCTAATGTCATTTTAAGCCTTATGCTATTAGAATAGGGCAGAAGATCAACAGGCATGCAATACCTGTACTTTATATGTATGTTTACTAATTATATGAGCACCGTGCAGGTGGTATCTTGGTGAAGAAAGCTGCTGTTGTAAAATAAATAAATAATGGGGGAGGTGGCTTGTATGAACACATTAATAAGAGATATAGTCTGGTATCTTACCGCAATGTACAATCATATCATGTCTTTTTATTCCTTTTAAGAATCAAGTCTTTTATATAGGTGTACCAATACATTCCATATTCCTGTTAATATTTTAATGGTCGAAACAACTGACTGCTGTATCTGTAGCACATACATTTTATACCAATAGTGCCGGTGTCACAATTGCTGCAGGATAGAAAGATTTTTTTTCCTAAACAAAAAAACATTCAAATGCCTTTCACTTGTGCTTTTTCACTTGTGAAAAAAAATGTGTCATTTTTTTCAGCACTATTGTTTTTTTTCACATTTTACACCTAAAAAGCTCTAGCTTTTTTTTTTCACTGTTGAGGTGTGCCAGAAGGGTGATATGTGAAATAAAAAAGGATCTAGTTGCCTATAAAAATTAGCATGTTATACAACCTTCAGGGCATTCATTTTTCTTTACCGTTTCTAGGACATCATTGTTAAAAAGAAAACTTTTTTCCACACAAAGTGTAGATGATTCATAACAATGAAACTACAGGAAGTGGGTTAATAGTAGGTGTGCCACACAGTTTTAATGAAGTAATAAAACTGTCTTTTACAGTTTTGTGTGTGTGTGTGTGTGTGTGTGTGATGAACTGGCACTCCTGACCAGGCTAAAGCTGTTAGTAAAACTTCATTCTTGGTAACCGTTTTGTAAATATTCGTGTTTTATGACATGAGAGAGTCTGTCCATCAAGCCAAGGGAGTACCTTTTTGACCATACGTTTGTGCAAAAAGGGTCTTGGAAGATTATAACATAACCACAGCTGTGGAATAAAGTGGCTTTGAAACCTCCAACAGAGTACCAACATATTCAAAAGGTCACATCTCCCCTGTTGAGCAGCTAAACCCACAGGATCTGAGAATCTTTCATTTTTGACCATAAAAATAGCAACTGAGAATAAACAGTGGTGTTGAAGTACTTGAGTATGATCTCAAGGCTACCTTTTCATTTACTCGTGTCTCATCTTGGAATTGAAAGCAATTCTACCTGATCTTGAATTGTTGTCAGACAAGAGCGACATGAGTTGGACCTTTTTTTGCCACCCACAGTGAGAATGATTTGTGAAAATGAAACTTTTATTTCATTTTTCATTCTTTCTTTTACACGCTAAAAATTAAACAATGGATCAGTTAAGTAGGTATTTGGTATGTATTGTCAGGCATGTGGGAGAAAACTGACTGGGCTCTGTTCATGTAATATTGTGACTCACTGCAATAATAACATACAATATTAGCAACTGAACATATCTCAAATGATTTCATGCCTGTTTTTTTTTTTTTTTTTATCAATCGATTAAAGTGGAACACGGTAAGATTATTAATATAACACATTCAGTATATTGACAATAAAAGATATTTTCACTTGCTTACATATTGTTACAGTACATTCCCATGAACATGAGATTCTGAAGTATAGTTATTGAATGATTATGTACTTAGCACTTCTTAAACATAACATAGCACAAAGACATTGAGCAAAAGCATACCAATATGCAGAGTATATAATAATACTGTACAGTCGTTCATTTGTACAATTAATGTAGTCAGAAAATGATTGGTGTAAGGAAAATAAATCACGGGTACTGAGACTGGGCTTTTATGCAGTTCAGTCATTTATCCTTAGAGACTGTGTCATCCTGGTTAGCATCCAGGATAAAAACGGAACCAAATATTGGTGTAAGGAAAATAAATCATGGGTAGTGAGACTGGACTTTTATGCAGTTCAGTGATTTATCCTTAGAGGCTGTGTCATCCTGGTTAACATCCAGTATAAAAACAGAACCAAGTAAATGATACAAACAAAAATAAATTTGTGGAATTGGTTCAACTTCCTGAAGGGAATTCATTTTAATTTTAATTTTGTGCCTGTGTTGACTTTACTAACAACTCTGCCATTCTCCTTTGTAAAAACTTTAATACTTTACATTTCTATCCACTGCTTCTCTCTCCACGCTCAGTATAATCGGTAGCATTTAAGAGCAGTGAGTTTGTGAGGAGTGAAGACTACTAAGAATCACTACTAGGATTCTTTCTGATTCACTGCACATCTAATTTCCTAATGGCCGTGATATCAGATCAGTGTTAGGGGGGTTGGCCCAGGTCATGCTTACTGGCAAGCTGAATGATGAGTAATTAGAAGTGGATCTGAGTGCTTTCCTAATTAAGCATAAATGCCAGCCTTGTCAAGGAGAGGCATGAGCTCCATCTGAATGCTGGTTGAAGATTTTATTAGTAAACAACACAAAGGAAGGCATTTTTTTTCCATCACTGTAACACAGATTCACTTTACTCTGTACACCCAAAGATCATGCTACAGCTGTATGCTTTGTATGCTATAACTAGAGACAATGCAGCACTCATATCTTTTATTGATCATATTTATAGCATATATATTTCTTATCTTGAAGAATAATTAGGGATGCTTGATACAATATCTTGACATAAACTGTTTCTGTACCCCTTAGAACATCTTACATATACAAATGCCATTTCCGAAAAAGCTGGGACACTTTCTAAAAATGCAATAAAAACCAACATCTGTAATTTGTTAATTCACTTGAACCTTTATTTTACAGACAAAAGGACAAATAACAACAGTTTGGCGTGACTGGTCTGGCTGCAGTCCAGATCTATCCCCTATTGAAAATGTACAACACATTATGAACTGTGACCATGGACAGTTGAGCAGCTCAAGGCTTGTACACAGCAAGAATGGGCAAAGATTCCACTTGCAAAACTGCAACGATTAGTGTCAATTCCCAAATAAATAAAAAGTATAAATAAAAGAAAAGGTGATGTGACCCAGTGGTAAACATGCCTCTGTCCCAACTTATTTTGAGTATGTTGCAGGCAGTTTCTAAATTTGTTTATATTTAACAAATAGAATAAATTTTTTGTATTTGAAAAAACTGAAAATCTTTACTTTGTCCTTTACAGATAAAAGTTTAATTGCATGGTTAAAAATTGTCCCAACTTTTCTGGAATTGGGTAAAAAAATACACACAAATATATAATGTTCATATTCATGATCAAAATGAAAACATGCTTGAAATATGTCTCTTGATGTGCAACGAATGTAAAATATATGACTGATTTTGTAAGTTTGCCCACTGACAAAGATATGAACAGTCTATAATTTTAAGGGTAGGTTTATTTTAACAGTGAGAGATAGAATATCAAAAATAAAATCCAGAAAATTACATTGAATAACTTACAAAATTAGCAAGGGATCAAATTTTTTTTCTTCCGCTGGACTAACAAAGTGTGTAGAGAAACAGATGGACTACAGTCTGCAAGTCTGCAATTGTAGAACTGCAAAGTGCAGCTATATGGTAAGTGGAACTGAGAAAATGTGAAAAGGAGTTGGTCATAATTTTATGCCTGAGGGGTGTATATAGTATATGGACAAAAGCATTCAGACACACCTATTACTCACTGAATTCAGGTGTTTCATGGAATCTCATTGCCACATGTGTATAAAATCAAGCACCTGTCCATGGATCATTATAAAGAGTATGCAGAATTTGACTGTGCTACTGTAATAGGATGCCGCTGTTGCAACAAGTCAGTTTGTGAAATTTCTTCCCACCTAGATATTCCACAATCAACTGTGAGTGGTATTATTGAAATGTGAAAGCGCCACAAGGTGGCAGACCACTTCAAATTGCAGTACAGGATCGCTGAGTGCTGAGGTGCATAGTGCATAATAGTCTCCTTCAAACCCCCTCTGGCATTAACATCACAACAAAAGCTGTGCACTGCATGCTTCATGGCATGGGTTTCCATGGCTGAACAGCTGTATGCATGCCTTACATCACCAAGCACAATGCCAAGCATTGGATGGAATGGTGTAAAGCACACCGCCACTGGACTCTGGAGTGTTCTGTGTAGTGAGGAATCACACTTCTCTATCTGGCAGTCTGATGGATGAGTCTGGGTTTGTCAAATGGCAGGAAAATGTTACCTGCCTGACTGCATTGTGCCAATTGTAAAGTTTGGTGGAGGACAGATAATGCTGTGGGGTTGTTTTTCAAGGGTTGGCCTAGGCCCCTTAGTTCCAGTGAAGGGAAATCTTAATGCTTCAGCATACCAAAACATTTTGGATCAATTGTATGCCTCTAATATGTTCCTTATCTGTTCCTGCATGACTGTGCCCCAGAGCACAAATCAGTGTCCGTAACGGCATGGTTGGGTGAGGTTGGAGTAGAAGAACTTGAATGTCCTACACATTTGTCTGTCCCCTGATCTCAAGCCCATCAAACATCTTTGGGATGATCTAGAATGGAAATTGCAAGCCAGGCCCTCTCATCCTTCATCAGTGTCTGTGAATGTGAAATATTGTTTGTCTTTGAATATGAATTGTTTTCTGCATTTATCCGATCTGTGCAGTGACACACTCATATATACACACAGAGGTGAGCATCCTAGCTCAGGGCTTGCTCAATGGCACTTCAGTCACATCGTGTTGGTTGCGGGGATTGAACCAGTGACCTTCCTGTCACAAGGCTGACCAAAAAGCTCCTGTAAGTGTAATGTGTAGGTGCCCATATATGTTTGTCCATAGTGTGTGTGTGTGTGTGTATATATATATACAGGGGTTAGACAATGAAACTGAAACACCTGTCATTTTAGACCACAATAATTTATTAGTATGGTG
>JAOTRJ010000019.1:5443509-5455205 GCA_028564905.1 Leptodoras praelongus
GGCCACTATCCTGAAAGAAGAATGGCTTAAAATCCCTCTGACCACTGTGCAGGACTTGTATATGTCATTCCCAAGACGAATTGACGTTCTGTTGTATATAAATTATTGTGGTCTAAAATGAAAGGTGTGTCAGTTTCATTGTCTAACCCCTGTATATACAAATCTCCTGTATATGAACATGACATCATGTGCTGCATTTTGAGACCTTTTAGCCTGCTTCACATGGCAAGGTTCTATTTAAGTGATGTTTATATTCAACAGATCTGCCAGTAATCATGCCTGGGTGTGGCTAGTGAAATGAAACACAACACTCAATGATTCAATGTCTAAGGCAATTAATTTTTCACATAGGAACATGTACGGCTGAACCGTATTTCTCCTTCAAAAAATAAAATCATCATTTAAAAACATCATTTTATGTTTACTTGTGTTATCTAATATTAAAAGTAAAACTTTCATGTGATACATTTTTTTACTCAACATTAATCTCGGTTTTAACACACATTTTGATTTGCATTGTACATCCAGGTAGGCATCGTAGGGTCATTGAAATTGTTGTTTATTTGATAAAAGTGAAATGTTAAAGATAATGTCTTTAAGGAGTTTTTGTTTTAATAATTGGCAGAGGAATAAGTAATTAACAGTATACAGTAACAGTATAACCACAGTTTACAATGATAATTCCAAAGTTCAAGTAAAGGAAATAAGAAAAAATATATTTAATAAGTACATAGGAGTTTGCGGATGTGTTATGCAGATCTGTCGCCTTTGTAGTCTCCATCGACATCAAACTGATGTAATATCCAATTTATACAACTTCTTCATTCTCCATTGACTCCTTTCAATATTTAGCAATGTTTATGATAGCTAATGACCTAGGAGAGATCAGAGCACTGCACAAGAAATTGACAAGAAAAAACAACCAAAACATACTTTAGAACATTAATCTAAATTTAGATTAAATCTAAATTCTAAAATTCCACAGTTCATAGATGTTTCATCACATTTATTTCAAAAGTGCTTACACCATGCAAAATTAGTACTGAATAGTGTTGTTTTATCATGCTAAGTGCTCAAGCTTGATATCATGTAATCAAGGCACACCCCCTTGCTATCGGAATGCAGCCTAAAATGAGTAAAGTAACTGTCAATTTGGGTCAATGTCAATGTTTGTGTTCATTGACGGCCCTGCTGGTTTGCGCAATTCAACTAATATTTAATATGCGGTTGTGGTCAATTTTTTAACTCAATAGTGCCTTTGTTATTATGCATTAATTTCACAGCACTAATTAAAAATAGTTCACTGATCTCAAACAGTCAGGTGTGACAAATATGCAAAAATAAAAGAAATTGGAAAGGTTTCTTTTTTCAAATACTTTTTTACAGTACTGTACAAGAAACAAAACATAAAATTAGATTTTAGCTTTGACGTCTATGCAGTCAGTCTTACAGAAAACATCAGTAAGTTGCTCAAAGAAATAGTCATAACACACGTTAAAATTATATACAAAATGCATCCTGGTGACTCAAATATACAAAAGCCTTATTGTTAATTATGAAATGGAAGAAAGCCTACACTGCAGCACTTGAGCAAAACAAGCCCTGGCTGAGCATATTTAGCATATGCACAGTCAATCAAACCACACATTGCTTAAGGCATGCCTGAAATTAATTTGTAATCAAGTAATTTGCAATAGAACATTAAGCCCAGCATTACATCCTGAACGTATTTGTTCTAGTTAACTGGGAGGTGTGTAGATATTTTTAAACATGAAGTGATAAGGAAACAAACTTCAATATGCCGTAGTAAGTAGAAGAAGAAGTGGTCGTGTCTGGTTGAACTTTGTTTTGCAGAGTGGGCTGGGGTCAGAGTAATATTTCTGGAAAGCGTGTGTAAAAAAAATTCTTGACAAAGTGATTTGTAGAGGTGGCGAACTTTGCATGCAGGAGCTGCCTCTTTTATCTAAGCTCCTACTCTGTCTGTGTGTGGGTGCCATGTGGGTGTGTACATACGAGTGAGGTTTAGTCAGAGAAGCATAACGTAGGCCAGTATTGGACACTTACAATAATGCACATTCAGTGTGCACTTAAGATGTTCAGCAGCAAGTGAAACTGATTACAGATGCTTGCACTTGGGAGAACATAGTTTTACATTAATATGGATTAGCAGTAAGCAGTGAGAAATGTGTTTCCCTCCCTATCTTTCACTGCCACTAGCTGAGCTGCCTCAGCTTACTTCCCTCGGACCTTCTTTAGGAGGTAAAAATAGCAGGCTGTGAAATTGAGGTGGCGAATAACAGGAAAAGTGTAGTTTCCATATAAAATTCATATTTGTAATAAATCAGAGTAATTTCAATAGATTTTTAAATGAATGGAGTGGTAAGAAAAGCTACAACCACTAACTCTGACACATAATGATAACCTTCGCCATTCAGAACTTATATGAGCTGACTTGTGAATTTTTATGGTCAATTACTGCATGTCAGTGAGATACAGTATTTCTCTGCTAGGCTGTCAAACTGGACTACCAAGTCCCCCTTATGGATAAGAATCAGACAGTGGTGGAGGAAAATTATGGGGACAATGTTAAAAACTGCTGTTGGAGGTGAGACTCCTAGTCTACCCAGTGGTTTCTGTGTCTCATTAGATCTGACATGATGTGACTTGCCATGTCAAAGCTTGGTCCCTCAGCACAAACATGAAAGCCTGTGGGTTTGAGCCAAATAGTCAGTCATCATCATTACCTTTACACAGATGCTTGTACACACACACACACACACACACACACACACACATATGCACACACAAACCAAATGGCGTTCTGACATCCATACCAAAATGTTTTCACATGCAAGCTGTAATTTGTGCAAACAATGCTCAAAACAATGTCTAGGTTTGTTTCGGGAAAATTAGTTCCCAATGAAGAGCATACATACTCACACACCGATTCCTTTCTCATTTACATGTGCTCAGTGTGCTCATTTGCTTTAATTACCTTTTTAATTGAATTACCTTCTACGCTGTAGTCACTTTATCCACTTAGGACTGAAGAGAGTTGAGTTATCCATAGTGTAGTGAGTAGTTAATACAAGTAAAATGCAATTCGCAAATGCCAATACATTTCATCTGATGCTAAGAAATAATTCACTCTTAGAGATGCTACCAGAAGTTTTTGGCATGTTGAATATTTATTTTTAGTAATTTATTAATTGGAGGATACAGCATAAAACCAATTCCGCTATAGCCCATGAGTAAAAACATGTGGTTTATACCATGTCAATACCAATGTTCAAGAGAATGCTGCTCAGAAATACAGCAGACCCAAGGTAAGATTCCGTTTGAGTTTTCTTTTTATGGCATGGGAGCCAGTAACATTTTTCAATATAAATAACTTTCCAGCACCCTCGTTACTTTCTGCTTTGCTCTGCTCATGGCCACATACCAGGACACTCATTTTACCAACATTAAACCCTCAGAACATCTCATTTCTTCAGCACACTGTCACTAAATCAAGTGATAATCCTGACTAGAAATATAAATTACAGTCATATATTCACAAAATGTTGTCTAATATCCATTCTTCGTGTATTCTGTTAATTTGTATACAATCCCAATTCCAAAACAATTGGGACATGTAAAATGTAAATAAAAACAGAATGGAATGATTTGCAAATCTCATAAGCCCATATCCTATTCACAATAGAACATAGAACACATATCAGATGTTGAAAGTGAGACATTTGACCATTTCATTAAATATTATTTTTTATTAAATATAATACATTTAAATTTAATATTTAAATATAAATTTTTTATTACATATTTGTTCATTTTGAACTACAGTAGGCAGCAACGCATCTCAAAAATGTTGGGACGGAGCAAAAAAAGGCTGGTACTAATTGTATTGTATTATTGACTGACCTGGATTATTATTATTATTATTATTATTATTATTATTATTATTATTATTATCATTCTTGTTGTTGTTGTTGTTGTTGTTGTTGTTGCTGCTGCTGCGTTTTAATGCCAATTGACAGCAAAATAACAATCTGCATACTGTCTGTACTCTAGATGTTATGAGGGAAGGAGGCAGGAGGCTGGGCTGTTATGTTCCTGCCCAGCCAACTATTTATGGTGTATAGGGTGCAAGGGTTACTAAATTAACTGAGTGAGCTACACGGAGGTGGTGGCTCACTAGGAAGGTGAGGGGAAAATCAAGGATAGAATGGGTTAGGTAGAGGAAGGGTGTATGTGTGTGTGTGTGTGTATATATGGTGTCCCTGGAGATGAGTGGCTGGGGGTGGAGTGAGGGAAAATATACATTTCTTAATATTATAAATTCATAATGATCTATTACTAATACGTAGGGATTGGAACAAAGAAAGACGTAAATATTTATTGACCTTATCAAGGTGCTTGAACTGGCAAAAGAAAAGGCTGAGAAAAAAGGGAAAGAAAAAAGACAAATAAAATGTTCACACAAAAAACTATCAAGCTCAGGCACATCTGCTCTGGCCCTCACCAGCAATCAACGAAAAGAATACTATGAATGCTTAGCATAAGCCATGCAGGTAAAGGCTATGCCGTAGAACCTGGAAGTGATTCATGAGCACATTTGCAAACCAAACTACAATTAGGGCTTTTCACAACAAAACTTCTCTCTGTGCTAACTGGAAGAAATACGGTGATCTCCCACCATAGCAAGGAAACTCCAAGAGTTGTGTGGTGGGGAGTCAAAATAGCGAACACCCCACTCTGCTCAAAAGCGTGAATGCCCAGGGCTAACCAAGGGTCGAGAGCAGGTCACACCAAAGCAAAGACTAGCCCTGCCACAGGTTTTTACCTTGGGAATGGCCCCTACCGCAGGCCCACTATGAGGCCCAACATTAGCAAATACTTTTCTTTAAATTACCTCACACCAAAACACTATAGAAGATTCGATGAGAGGCACCACTCTGAACTTTGAGTTGCTGGGTGTTGTAGTCTTAGTTGTACTTGGAGTTGATGTAGTCCTCCCAGCCATGTCCCAATGCTGCTGCGGCCCCCTAGTGTCAAACAGTGGCACAGTGTGCTTCCTTACAGTAGAATGCTTGATTTAGCAGGAGGGACCTAGACACTGCATTTAACTTGAGCCCTTACTTAGCCTGACTTTGATTACAGATAACTTTCCTCACATAAACATTGGCTTATCTATTGAACACCCGTTGCTGCCTCTGAATACCAGCTATATCTGCTGCAACTCTCTGATACTAATTCTATGTCTGTATGCATCTTCTGCTTTGCTGATAATGATTGTCAATATGCCCAGCCTTCTAGTGCCCCACTGGGGGTAATTAAGGTTTATTTAATTCAATTCACTAATGTAATCCTAATTCAAGAAGGATTTGGCAAAGGGAACATATCCCAGAATCAGCAGAATGTATAAAAACACCAAGCCCAACGTATCTTTATTACATAAAGATTTATTTGCCTGTCTCTAACAAGAGACCCAACCATTGTGGGCATGTATAGGTCTAATAGAATAGCCAGGAGGTCCACTATCCTATTGCAAAAATGTCAGGCCCACATACTTTAGTGAGTCACATTTAAATGCCAGCCAAAAAATGTGGCAAATAACACATATTATGTATCATGGGAGTGTGTGCTAGCAAAAGGACCAAAATAAAAATTCTAAGAGATGTAAAAGTACATGCAATGGGAAAGGTCAAATAACAACATTCAACTAGCAAGAAGACATCTGACAATAGCCAAGGGAATGCTAAATATTGCTGCAAATCATGAATCTCTCTTTCTAGCATTTCATTTAATACACATTAATGCTTCTTTTGCAAGTGTTAAAGGTTGCTACTAAGGTCTACAATGTTTGCTCAAGCTATTAACATGACTGAAAACACAGTCTACATCCTGCTGTCACCCAATCTGGTATAAAAAGAGGTAGGCTGTAAGGACATTTGGTTTGGTTGCACAAGAAAGAAGCTAAGACTCTGAGCATTAAGACATAAATGAGTGAAAGTAAAAGCTGGTTTGAATCTCATTTATAGGGAAGACTGGGTAGTCTGGGTAATATTTTGGGCCTGCTGTCTGTTGAGCCAACTTGGCCAAGCAAATGTATGCCTATGATATATCAGGATTATCACAAGCTCTGTTAGAATTCTAATTTTAAAAAGCTATTTATTTCTCTCTCTCTCTCTCTCTCTCTCTCTCTCTCCTCTCTCTAGCTTACGTCCCTTGGATCCTCTTTTAAGACTAAAATTAGCATTTATGTGTGACTGTGAAACTGCCATTCAGACCGTTCTACCTTTCTTTACACAATTATTCATCTGTCTTTTTCTATTAGACAGCTGTTCACTAATTGTTCATGAGAATCATAAAGGACATAGATGAACAAAAGGGCCAAATCTGTCATTACAGCACTGATGACAAAAGGCATGAAAATTACTATGGTGGTGAGCCACTGTCTGACCTGTTTATCAATGCTAGAAGCTTTTTTTGTGCCCATACTGACATAATAACAAACTTACCCAGACTGAATTATCACCAATTCTCTTGCAAATAAAAAATATTTTCACTCCAAACTTTAATACCCCTTTTCTCTGCCATATATTGGATTCCATTTACTCACAGACAGTTATGTAAATAGCATATTCCTTTTCTTTTCTGATTGTGGTGACATTTATTAGGCTTTCCTGATATGTCAAAAGAAGAACATCCCCATGCTTTCTTCTGCTTTTTGCCATTTAATGAGTACGGATGGTAGTATTCGGGATGATTGTCTGTATCAAAACTAATGTTTAAAAAAAAGTCTGTTATTTTGTGATCCACATAACAGCAAACAATGAATTCAAAATGCCTCATTTGTGTGTGGACTTAATGACTACCCTGTGTATGCCAAGTTACACTAACCTCAACCAAACAATAGTACACAAACAGCAATTATGGGTAATTCAAAGAAAATGCCTGAATATCCAGAAAAAGGTGTGTCTATGGCTTCTGAACTAAGATTTGAAAAAAATGAGACTGGATCAAAGGAGAATGCTGCAGAATTTTTCATTGTCAATAGTCTGAATTTTGGAAGCAACATGTACAAACCCCATTTCCAGAAATGTTGGGACAAATGCAATAAAAACAGAAATCTGTGATTTGTTAATTCACTTGAAACTTGATTTAATAGACAAAAGAACATCCAACGAAGGCATAGTCTTTGTAATCAGGGATGGGTCAGGGTTCATCACTTCATGAACTTCATCAGTTCAAGAAAATGTTTCTCAAGATTGCAATGAATTTGCATCTTTCACCACTTACATTTCAGAATATGCATGGATTCAGGGGAAATCTTGGTGCATGAAGGTCAAGGGCAGAAACTGCTGCTGAATATGCGTGACCATTGAGCCCTCAGGCAGTATGATTTGAGAAACCATCATGCTACCATGATGGATATAGCCACTAGGGCTTACAGGTATTTGCAACTTGAAACTGTATTATGCAAAGAGGAAGCCATATTCTAATTTTGTGCAGAAACACTGACGGGTTCTCTGGGCCCAAAGTCATCTGAGATGGTCCAAAAGACAGTGGTAACATCTTCTGTGGTCAAACAAGTCCACAGACATTGGAATTTATGTGCCAAAGATGAAAAGGACCATCCAGATTGCTAGCAATGAAAAGTGTAAAAACCAGCATCCATGATGGCATGAGGGTGCATGAGGGTCCAAGACATGGGTTATCTGCATATATGTGAAGATACCATTACGCAGAGTCTTATATTGATATTTTGAGACATATGCTGCCATCAAGGCAACGTCCTTTCCCAGGAATTCCATATCTACTGTATATTGACTTACACAGTCAATTTGCAGAATGGGCAAAAATTCCTCTTGCAAAACTGCAACAACAAAAGTAGTATCTTCAATTCTCAAATGATTCCCAAAAGTTTTTTGTTTTTTTAATAATTAAAAAAGTTGATGTGACCCAGTGGTAAACATGCCACTGTCCAAGTTTTTTTGAGTGTGTTGCGAGTCTCAATTTCTCAATTTGTTTAGGTTTAACAAAGAGAATTAAGTTAATAACTGAAAACATTGAAAATCTTTTCTTTGCTATTTTGTCTGTTAAATTAAGCTTCAAGTGAATTAACAAATTACAGGTTTCAGTTTATATTGCATTTCAACAATGCAAGGTGTCCCAACCTTTTTGGAAATAGGGTTTATAAAAGGAAATCTGCACAAATATATAAAATACTCTGTTTTCTTAATAGCCAATAATAATTATCAGGAAACAATATCTTTAGAGATATTCCATAGTGTAAATATATATTCCCCAATTATTGGTTGAGATGACAACACCATTGATTTTCTTGCTTTATATGAGAGCTCCGCTCAATTATTTAGTCAGCTCTGTGTCTCATCTCATTTCACCTCTTTAATTAGCCATGAATTAACGAGCTGTGCAGTAACTAATCAAACCGAAATGCATTCAGCAATTATGCCCTCCTCCAGTCACCCAGTGGATGGGGGTAGGTGGTGGGAGCAAAAGATAGGATAAAGGGATGCTTCAGTAAGAGCTAACTATTGACTAGATGAAGACAGTGACGCTTCTGCAGGATATAAGGGTAGTAAGTTTTGTTAGTATGCTTTGAAGTAAAATATTATATAAGAAAAGTATTGCAGTGAAATTTCGGACCCTGCACTAGGAATAGAAAAATGTCATATACTATTACACACACACATAAGGTGTGCTGAACGATGGAATGGTGCCCTTTCTAGGGTTGTTCCTGCCTTGCGCCCTAAGTTGTCGGCTAGGCACTGGCTCTCCTGTGACCCTGAATAGGAATAAGCGGTTAAGATAATGGATGAAAGATTAGATTTAGATTTATTTACCGCATTTATACAGATACAGTATAGAGTCATGGGTCTGTGTGCCCCTGCTCTCTCTCTCTCTCTCTCTCTCTCTCTCTCTCTCATGTTTCACATCTAGACCATGCATGTGCCTCAGCCCCACCTCTTCATCACCCACACCTGTTATTCACCTTACACCCTTATATATATCTCACACTTCCAAACACTCCTCACCAGATTGTTTAGTGCTCTGCATGAACTCTAATTTCTGCCTGCTATTTATATGTGTTTCAGCTTTGCTCTGTTTCTTGGATTCTGCCTTTTTACTGCCTTTGATTACTTGTTTTCCTGATCATTGGATGCCTGCCTGTAAATTGGATTTTCTTTCTGTCTGCTTCTGTTGGATTTGTCTACTGTAACATGCATTGGGGTCCTCACTGAGCTGTTACAGTACAACCTGTCTAGTCATGGGCCCAGTTGATGTTCCTGCCACAGCCCAGGAGCTCACAGCACAAGATGCCATCATCTTGGCCTAATTGGACCACATCATGGAGAGGCTAAATGCACTTACCCTCCACTACAAACAAGGCCTGGTTCAACAAGTTCCTGCTCCTGCCAGCCACACTCCATGCAGCCTCACCTTCACCAAGGCTCATTTGCCACCACCGGAGATCTACACTGGTGAGCATGGAGGCTGCAGGGCTTGTCTCATTCAGTAGTTCCTGGCTTTTGAGCTGCAGACTTCTGCATTTCCCACAGAGTGAGATAGGTAGCATATGTCATCTCCCTTCTCTCTGGCCAAGCCAAGCAGTGAGGAACGGGAGAGACAATCCCCAGGATGCCACACTCCTGACACCTTCTCTGCTGAATTATGGAAGGACTTCATCCATGCTGTGCACAAAGGCTGCAGAAAATAGATGGTATTCAGCAGCCCTTTTCAATGCTTTCTACTTTCAATGCTTTCAATCATTGAACTGGCCATCTGGATTAATAATCGCATCCAAGAATGTGAGATAGAGAGAAGCCATTCTGGAGATTCTAGACCATCACAGCACACTTCCTTGATGTTTGTCCAGGACATGCTCAAGCCCACTCTGCCTGCCAGTGCCCCCTGTGACTCCTTCACAGCTGGGAAGGATATGTCTTTCAGAGCAGAAGCATTAACATTGCCATTCTAATAATTTGTGTTTATATTGTGAGAGAGATGGACACTTTTTAACTTCCTGTCCAGCAAAAAAATTATTAGGACTAGGAGGAAACTGTTGTGCAGTGCACTCCCACCCTCCCTCTTTCCCTTTGATTCTCACCCAGTTGTGCTATGCTGGTTCTATGTGTAAGATTGAGGCATTCATAGACTATGGGATTAGGGTTTAACCCTGGGGCCAATGACTGTTATATGAACATGAACTTTGCTTTGGATTTGCTGCTCTGTAATATGATATGCTCTGAATATCAGATATGCTGCTCTGTAAAGGCCCATTCAGGACAGCACCCTGGTTGCACACCTTCTGGCCCAGGTCATGCACTGGAACTCTCCATTATACCTATGTATAACTGGAAACAAGAAAATCACAAGGAAGCATGCTTTCATTTAATTCCCACACTGCAGTTACCTGTCATTCTGGGGCTCTTATGGTTGGCCAAACACAATCCAGCCATGAACTGGGCCGCTGGGGACATCATGGGCTGGAGTGAGTTCTGCCACACATACTGTATAAAGTCTGCACATCTCCCCTTGAACAATCCTAGTCAAGACTCCAGACTCCTGGAGATATCCAGGGACCCAGAGGTTTACTCTGACTTAAGGAACGTCTTTAGTAAGACTCGTGCCAACTCACTACCACGGCACTGCCCATGCGACTGTGGTATTGTTCTCCTACCTGGCAGTTCTCTGAACAGAGGACAACTGTACTCCCTGTCAGTCGCTGAGATGCAGGAACTGGATAAGTACATCAAATAGTCTCTAGAAGCTGGCATTATCATCAGTGTTTCACAAAAACAAATGTCTGGGCACTGTGAAGACTAGAATGCAATTGAAACGTGTATAATAAATTAAATGAGTGATATTTTAATCTTAAATATATGAATAAGTTACATTATTACACAAAACACAACTACAGTATTTTTCTTCTGCCAATAAAAATGCAGGTGGTTTCATCTCAGATTGGACACAGTTCTATCACAAGACACCATGTACTCTGACAGTCACACCATCATTCACACCTATGGCAATTTAGTGCAACCACTCTGCCTAGCTGCAATATTTTGAACAGTGGGAGGAAAAAAGGAGCACCTGGAGCAAAGCCAGGCGAATATTTGGAGAACATACTAAACTCTGCACAGACAGTAACCCAGGGTCAATATCAAACCCAGCCTACTGAAGCTGCAATTCTACATTACTTCAATAAGCTTCAGCTAACATCAGTCATGTGACTGATAGACTGATATATTTTTATTATGTCATATTTACATAATGGTGATGATATAGCATTCTAAATTTGATGAAAAAATAAACAAAGTACTACTTAAAGATGTTCTGCAGTGTCTCCTGATCTTGGCACTGTTACATAACATTGTGTTAGCAACTATGCTGTAATTGCAAAGTTATATATTTCATATATATCATTGCTGCCTTGGGGTAGTTATAGATGATCAGCTCTCTTTCTCAGCTCATGTTGCTAACCTGTCCCGGTCATGCAGATTTCTCCTTTACAACATTCAGAGAATTCATCCATTTCTCTTAAGGGAGGCCACTCAGGTACTTGTTCAGTCTCTTGTTATCTCAAGACTTGACTACTGCAACTCCCTCCTAGCTGGTCTTCCTATGCGTGCCATCAGGCCCCTGCAACTGATCCAGAATGCTGCAGC
>JAOTRJ010000019.1:5511452-5522588 GCA_028564905.1 Leptodoras praelongus
TCATGCAGGGCACTGGGGAAGGCATGGGGCTGGACCGCTTATACATTAAGGTACCACTGAAACGGGTTAGGGTTAAATGCAGATACGTGTGTGGTTGTGTTCAAATTCCATAACGTGCGGACTGAGTGGGACTGAGTCAGCATGTGATGGATGCAGTATTTTAAAACTCCTAACAAGTTTCTCGACTTCAGTACTGACATGATCGTGCCATCAGCTGGGATGTAAATTGAAGAGCACTGCTGAGACATGTGCATCCTGTTTCAATCATGTGATCAGCCATCATTGAGCAGGATTGGACAGGATTGGATGCCATCATGTTTTATGGCCACACCTTTATCTAGTATACAATATGCATTTTGATATACACTGAAGCACCAGAATAAACTGGTAAAGCGCTTAATACTTGGTAGGTCCCCCTTGGGTTCTTGGAGGGAACATTGCACAGTCCTCACGCTGATGTTAGTTGAGGCTCCAGCACTGAACTTTGAGGCAGTGTTGTACGCCTATGTGAAATGATTCTTGCCAGCCTACGCTGGTCACGTTCACCCAGAGTCTTTTTACAGTCACACTGCTGTCGTAAGTTTTAGGTTTTGCCCAAATCTCTGTACTCAGGGTACACCCTTGAAATATTCATACACGAAAATCCAAACTTTGTTCTACCTCTGAAATGCTATGATCCATCACATGAACTTTCATTACATTTACATTTATGGCATTTGGTTGATGCTCGTATCCAGAGTGACTTACACAATTGAGCAGTTGAGGGTTAAGGGCCTTGCTCAAGGGGCCAGCAGTGGTGGGATTTGAACTCATGAACTTCTGGTCGTTAGTCCAATGTCTTAACCACTGATGTTTGTTGCAAATCACAAAATTGTGATAACTTTATGGCGGAAACGGCTCTAGAAACTTCCATAGATGTCTGTCGCTTTATATACGCCCTGGCGGAAGCAACCAATGCCATTGCTTTGTAATTTGCATAGACTCCAGCACCACTTTTTCTGGTACTTCAGTGTATATGTTTCATTGTTCCAGTTAAAGCATCATCATGCAATTTAATTGTTATATAAATCTAAACACTTTAAATTCTGTGGCTATCCACCTGAGTTGCAATGTGTGTGTATTGTTCATTAAATTTAATAAAAGTGTCAGACATAAAGAAATGGAGACTAAACAGTACAGTTTAGCTTCTCTGCTTCAGGGAAAGTCTGGATCCTTTTAGGTGCTACAGCTATGTACTATATGTGGTAAATCGTGGACATGTCTGTATTTCTGTCATCAGTAACGTGCATGCTCCTGGCAGCTATGAACAGTTATGTATTCGCTGATGTGCATGATGTGCATAGTCACTGTTGAATCCTGATTTTATTGTACTTTTTTAGTATCGAACTATTTAGACCCATTTCTATCCAATATAGATAAACAAGGGCCCATATTTTAAGCCTTTAAGTCAAACTAATCCAGAGTCTATCCTGGTAACACAGTGCAAAACAGGGATACATCCTTGTTTTTTTCCTCTATTATAAACTCAGGTTACTGTCCGTGTCTATACCGAGTTTTGGTATGTGCTGCATGTTTCTGTGTGTTCTCCCTGTGTCTGTATGGGTTTCTTCTGGGTTCTCTGGATTATTCCTTCCTCCCAATAACATGCCAGTAGGTGAAATGGCTAAGACAAATTGACCCTAATTGTTAATATTTGTGCATGGAACCCTGAGTTGGACTGACATCCCATTCAGGGTGCATACCCACCTCACATCCGTTGTTCCGGGGATGGGCTCCAGATCCACTGCAGTCATGATAGTGTGAGCTTCAAGTGGCTTCTTAAAGTGAGTGAATGAGGATCTTGGGTTCACCAGTTAAATAACATCATGCAATGGGTCCAGAAAGTATTCAGGCACCTTCAATTTCTGTGCACTGTATTGTACAGTAGATTAAATTTACAATGGATTAAATTGACATTTTCCAATACCATTGAGTGGGCATGATTGGGAAAGGTAGCACAATTCACAGTGCATGTGAGACCACAAACTGGGATATGAAGTTCCAAGGAGCTCTCTATAGACCTCTGTGACTTTCTACGTGTTCTAAAGCCTTGAATGTTTGTAGGATCATTGTCATTGTGAAACGGAAAAAGGTTGGAACCATTAGGGATTTTTCCTAGAGGTTGGCCATCCAGCCAAGCTCAGTAACCAGATCATAGTCAGGGAGGAGACTAAGAAGCCAATAGTCACTTTAAAATAAGCAGTTCCCCACAGAGATTAGAGAACCTGGCAGAAGGAGAACCATCTTGGAAATACTCTCTTATGGCCTTAATGATCATGAGGCTGGACAGAAGCTACTTTGAAAAAGACTGTATATGGTGCCTAATGGACTATTTAGGTACTCCTTGGGAAGCATGGTGTGGGGGTACTTCTCAGGCTTCACAGTACATTCTGAATTCTCTGTATGTAAAGTCTCAAGTACTCAAGTACTGAGTAATTGAACACCATTTATAATGATCATATTTAAAGATATATGAATGTAAAGGAAGTATATTTCAAACGAAAACCTTTCCCCAGCATTAATATGTAAAAATATAATACAAAGAACAGTTTTACAGTATGGTAAAATTCAGTAAGCTCCTCCATTTAATTTATATGGACGGATGGCAAATGTGTGATATGTGAGAAGATTTCTAATGAGTACAGATTATGAAATAATGTCTAATTTAAGCAAAGGTAAAATTTCTGGTATACATCTGGAATACAATTTGGACGATTTATTTGAAACAAAGTGAACTCTATGTGACTTCTGTGGTGACACCTTAGAGACATCCACAAGGCCAGGCACTAGGGTCTGTGTGGGGTTCAGGGTCACCCTAAAGAGAACATGTGAATTTAATGTGATGTGTATAGTCTGATCTAGACACTTCTGGAACATACGGTTTGTGTTGCTAAGTGTGGCTCGCCTTTCATACTAGTACCTCCTGATGTGGGGTAGGCTGGAAGACCTTTTTGGGCAATAGCTTGAAAAGTGTTTTTTACTGGTGTATTATGAAATTTCTAAGGCCTGTAGGTTGGCCTCTGCCCTAGCTCATAAGGTTTCATTTGTTGGAGTACTGCCACTTAGCACTTAACCAGCCAATATCTTTTGATGAAATGGCTCAAACTCCATGAAATTGCATACTCTGTATTATAACCACATTCTTTATAGACATGCCAAATTTCATGGGATGGTGTTTTGACACCTTTTATTTTCTCAAGAACTGCTTACGCATCAATTTTGACAGCTGGTATGCTTATTTCACTTCATTCTTCATCATCAATAATATTCTCTAGCTGTGACAGACAGACCAAAATGTTGGATTTGGTGTAAAAAGGTCTACATTGAAGCCAACAAGGCAATATTTTCATTAGTCTGCTCGCCTTCATCATGTTCTGAAAATGCATCACTGTCATTGTTGGCTACAAATCAAGAGAAAAATACTGCAGATGTGGGAGCATTTGCTGTAGCAGGCACTTAGTCAGTCACTGTGGAAGGAGGGTGGTTAAATTTTATCCAGGTAGAAGATGAAAGTGTACCAGTTGTTTTACAGACAGCCCACTGGGAGACCCCTTTAGTTCAACAGCTGACAAAAAGATTAATGTTGACTATAATTTTCATGTCTCTAAGCTTTATGTAAGATAATTATGTATGATAATGGCATACATTTGTCAAATGTATTCATACCAAATATTTATACCAAAATACTAAATATTAGTTTAAGAAATATAATCTAATTTAGTAGATATTAACCCACTTTATAACTCTCACATGCACTTACTCAGCATTTATTTACCATGGTAACTCGCATTGTTTTTTTTTCCTGACATTATGAGAAACATCTTCAGAATATATCCATAATCATAAATAAATCTAAATATTGAACACTGCAGGTGTGATGAATACATTTCTTTCATATCCTGCACTCATTGTAAATCTTATTTATTAATGCTGCATTTGTGAGTGCTTCATTTAGGTTCAGTATACCCAGAACAGATTAAGACCATTCATGTAAATTCTAACTGTGCTGTCAGGTGGACAGAAACTAGATTTGTCATTTTGTCTGAGAAGTACAAGTGCAAGGTTTGTAAAACCCACTTTTCTACAATAGCCTACAGTCTGCCAATGACTTTGTGCTTTAGTTCCAGCCTGCTATTTTGAAATGAACCACTTTTTGACACAGCTCTCAAAAAGAATTGGTTGTTATTTTTTTCCATACAAGTTCTAGGGATAATTATCCCTTTTCATTATGTATTTACAAATGTTGTTATAGGTTTAGTTGCCTGTATGGTGCTTGCTTATCTACATCTTTTACCACATACGTCTTCGGACTTCTCACAACTCACAAATTTGTACTTTTTTTATTTATTTATTTATTTATTTTTACTAATTTAAGAACTGGAGATATCTAAACTTTTGTGTGGGTGAGATCTTGTCAGCTGGCCAAAATGAACCTCACAAAGTTAAATGTCTTTAGAATAACATGTCATGAGACACGTTTCATTTTGGTCATCCACACAAAATGATCAGTCATTTAATAGTTAATGATGCTAAAAAATAAAAAAAATAAAAAACATTTGTATAACCAAATCAACAAAATTACCCCACCACCACCCCCACCCATCTTCTCCACCTCACAACCCATAAGGAATCCCCCAGAAGGGAATGCCTTTTCAGTCATGTGGCGTATGCGAATTAAATGTAGCTATGCATTGCGTGACATCATCACGCAATTCTGTGACTTTTAGCGACTCAATAGCATGTTTTGTTTTGGTCAACTCTACTTTAGTTACAGTTTATAGGCAGTATTTCGAAATCAAACACAATGAGGAGTTGTGACTTTGTTGACTTGAAGTTGATTCACATTGGTGTTCAGTCTCCTGCCTGCTTTGATGCAGTATTTTTTTTTATTAACTCTGGCAAAGTAGAGTCAGTGGGCTGTGGGGGGGGGGGTTCTTCCCCTTTGCCTGTCAGCTACAGTTCTTAGCCTGCTGGGTGGGGGAAGGGGATGTTTATGAATCTGCAGTCTTCACAAGCACATAAGTTAGCCTTTGTGCTAATCTTCAGTATATGGATTTGCTGAAGAGACTACATGATTGTGTGCTTTTGTAAAGCTTTATGACATTGTACAGGTGCCTTGTGTATAGGATGTGAATATTCATTGAAAATGTTTACTGTATCTTGGGCCCCGGCGAATGAAGATTGATTGAAAGATTGCTGAATATGGGAAAAGCTGTATGGAGCCCTAATATTCTCAGTAGGCTCTGTAATCTAAGCCAAGATTTTATAATGTAAATGTTGACTTCCTTTGCTCACTGCGCTTTCGAAACAGTAGAGGGTCAAACCTGGATCAGTAATGACCATCAAACCAGATAAACAGATCAAAGCAGGGTCAATTGAGCATTGTTATTTGAGTTTGATTAATGTAGTTCCGGACACAATGAAGTCTTCTAGGGCTGCGTCTGATCCTCGTATCGGTTTATTGACAAAACAAGCACTGCATGAGCAGACGATGATATTTAAGGGGAAAAAAAGTGAAATACTGAGTTGATGTGTGGTATTAAGTGGTATGAGCGAAGAAGAAGAAACGATTGGTCATTGTTGTCTTGTATGTGAAGAGAGTGCCAGAATGTTGTTTGATGATTGGCTGTCATCTCTGTGATTAAATCCACTAGGAATTTTTAAGCTTAACCACCAAGTTGTAAGTCCCATTCCAAAACTATGGTTATTAATACTGATTTTGTCCAGGCTTTTGGGAAGGCTTTGTGTACAGGGGCATTGTCATGCTGAAACAGGTCCTTCCAACTTTACGGAAACAGTTTGGGGAACAACCACACATGGATGTGATGGTCAGGTGTCCACTTACTTTTGGAAATATAGTGTGTATGATTTATTCTTAATAGTGGAAGATTGTGGAAGGCAGTGATTTGTTTGTAGCAAAGCACCACATGCCTTTTTATCATGATTATTACCATCTTGTCATTAAAGACAATAAGATACACCCTGTACTCATTTTAGCACACTCATGGTTTCCCATGGAATTCTGGGATTTGGGCATCTGTTTTGACTTGTTGCATTCCAAGCTGAGACCCCTGCACTGCCTGCAGACAGCTATAAATGGCCGACTCTGTACATACCATTAAAATATGTGTTCTATTTAGACACAGTATACTATGGTGTATAGACCGGACAGCTGACAGCCCACTACCACCACCTTAACAGACAGAGGGATTAGACACGTCTGGTTTCCAAATCCCTCTTTTGGAAGTGGCTATAGGTTTATTAATAAGCTTAACATATCAGGAAATACCAAAACGTTTCACCCAGAAAGCTAATGGTCACTTGGAAAGCTTTCGTCTGTTATAAGACTGTTGTTAATTGTCACTTATTATTCCATTGTTTGACATGTTTGTACATGTATTGAAGATGAAAATGTGGCCTTTAGTCATTCATATCATTTTGCCTTTTCTTTTTTTTTTTTTTCAGGGTGGCGAGAGCAAAAGTGTCACAGTTGTGCTCCACAGAGAGTCTGGATCTTTGGGCTTTAATATAGTTGGAGGGCGACCATGTGCGGTATGTCTCAAAACCAGTTAACATATTGCCAAAACTTCATGTTCAAATGCATATTTAAATGAATAAATAGTCTAGCTTAGGCATTGCCCACACAATACCTTTAACTATTACCTACAACTTCAACTAATGACCAGTCATGACAAAATGTATTTTTCCTTCTAGCAAGCACTAGCACAGTGTTCTGAGATTTATCAGGGTGCTTGAAAGCTTGCAACTAACCCTATCCAGAACTCTGCAGGGGCATTGTGGTTCTTTGTGAACTAGTAGTTGTGGTGTCCGTATCAGCAAGAATAGGTGCCAGAGCTTTTGTGAGTTTGTGTGAGGCATGTCCAGAATAGAAGTTTGACGCACTTTGTCGTTCTTAACAGCACCATTACTGCATTTTTTTTTTCGATAGGAAACTAAACAATATACAAACAAAGGATATTTGAAGTAGATTGTGTGGTGTTGGGCTGTCGTTGTAGAGGAGCTGTCTGACTTAATTTGTTAAGCCTAGACTTCATACTATTAGGTCTGTATCTGAGGGATCGAGATTTGTGGTCTTGTAGCTCCTTTATCATTCTTGGTTATTGGTTGTCAGATTGCACTTCATGTATGTTGTATCAGGAGTGTTAAAATGACGAAGAATGTTGAACTTCGATGCTCCAGGGCATTCTTGTTTTTGATGAACCACAGCACTGTTGAGGGAAGAGTTTTTGTAAAAGTACTGCTTTAGCCCTTTTTGGAATTGGAATTGGTTCTTGAATCGCTTCCATTCGTGATTCTTGGAATTTTGGAGCTAGATATCTGACCCGCATTTCGACCACTCTTGAGCGGAACAATTGTAATCAAGGGTGTAGCGCAACGCGCAGCAGACATAAACAGTATTGGCGAAACCGTGGATTACCTGCGTGAGTTTTTGTTTTTAGAGGTTTTTTTGAATCCATAAAAACAAACATGGATCAGCTCTTAATGATAAGCATATGCATAAGACTATTCCATGCAATGCAATGGTATGCAAGATGTTTGTTTTCTTATGAGACTATAAAGGAGTTAAAAAATGACTCATTATTTATTCAATGAAAAACTTGAATCTTTGGCAGTTTGTTGTGCTATAAGAAGAACACTTCAGTGCATGCTGTTACTGGAAATTAATGTCCTCACCCCACCCTGTTATTGATTATTTTCCTATACATACTATAACCATGTGCTTATACAGTCCAATGGCGATCACTAAATCAAAGAAATCAAGTGTGTCTTTGTAAAATCCACCTTTAGCCAACATATAAAGCGTTTTCTCAAGTAAACAAGAGTTTTGTTTTCATCGTCGTAGCAATGAGAAGGAACTGGAGGAAGTAATCCTTGCAGTAATTAGCTGCAGCATTCGCAGCTTGATTTCCTGTGGTTCCTTAAGTATTTCATAAAAAATTACTCCGCAGTGTTGTACGACTTGGCACGCAGCCGGCTTGGGTTTGATGTGGTTGTATAAAACATTTAAAGCCCCAAGCCCCAATCAGTTTATGGCTACGTGCTGGACACCCGAATGGCTGCCTTTATCCTCTTCATCCACGTTGCCTTAGTTAGCATGAGGATCTCTGAGGATTATGATACTACTTCAGGCTTGGGAAGTATTTCCAAGCATCAGTTATTTTCAGTAAAGTAGCTCAGCAAAGCACAACTTTGCAATTTGCTGGAAGCACGTGCAACCAATTGCATGCCATTTTAGTAGCTGGGGAGCTTAGCAGTGAGGGACTAGATTGTGTGTGTGTGTGTGTGTGTGTGTGGGGATTGCTGCCATGGTGGTTATCTGTGTTTGGATCTTGACTACATCTGATCTTTATGTCAAGCAAGTTTAAGTCAGTGAACACTGAGGCAGTGTTCTGTAGTGCACTGAAGACACACTACCCATCAGTAAGCGTTTTTCTGGCTGTGGTACGTTAAGGACAAACTGTATTTATTTGAAGGAAAACAGTATCTTTGGTAAATATTTGTTGCAATATCTTTAAAGATACAAAGATATGAACTACATGAAGCAGCTGGATCTGCTAAACACTGGAAGAGTCTGTTTTTCTGTTTTTCCAGACTTCTCAGAGCCTCTGCTTGTCTCAGTCCTGAACCTTAAGGAACCAATCTAATGGGTTAAGGCTGAAGGATTGGATAGCTTGTTACAATGCGGACAACTTCTCGAGGCGCGAGATGTCTTTTGGAGTCGCATCAAATGTCAGAATCGATTTTACAAAGGCAGGGCGCTGTTAAATATTTAAAAATGGTCAATTTAAATGCACACATAAAATTGTTTGTTTTCTTCTGGGCATTAGAGCAGTGCCAATATGAGTCCAGTATGTTCGACTAGTACGCCGGACCGGACAAGGTCTGCATCTAGTGCGTTCGCTAACCAGCATCACTGATGCAACTGTCCCACTTAATAAGAATATCTGGGTTAGTCTGGTTCTCACGTTATTAATGAGTAGTCAGCGAGTAAAGTGATAAATTCCTCCCTTAGATTTAGCTGCCTGTGTAAAAAAAAATCTTCTTATACGGGCAGCATGATTAAGCAAAAATCCCAGCGTTGCACAATGAATAAATCTATAATGCCTGTGAGAAGGCTGCGTGTCACCATGCCCCAAACGACTCCATATATGCCACAAAATAAGTACAAGCACGATCCATTGTGTTTTCTGAGAATGCTTTTCTTCAACACAAAAAATTGCATTGTGGTCACGTAAGCACGCTTAGGCCCGGAACATTAAGCACAATATGACCAGCAAAGGAGTGGGAATAATCGTGCTTGGGCATGGTATAAGGGAACTGGGCCTAGTGTGAGGATTTAACAATTCTTAACAGTAACTATTTGGAAACCTAGAGTTGAGGATTGTTCCACAATTTTAATGACCTGATTAAGACAGCAACTCAAGAAAGCCAAGATGCAGTCTGTTTAACCGAATTATTGGCTTTCTTTGTATAAATGGCCACTCCTCCAAGCAGAACACGAAGAACTTCTTTTCATTCCTTCCAAAATTCGTGTTCGGTTCATTTTGAAGCTTGACGACTCAAATAATTGACTCATTCTGTTCCCTCACCATCCTCCACACCGTGTCTGTGGCAGTACATTGACACATGCTTCTCCTGGCAAATTTCCATCTGTTCCAGAAAAGTTATAAGATATAGCTCTGAACGAAATCTTGTTATTCATTTGGTATTCATTTGTTCATTTCCATTAGCTGACATGTTCAGGTCAAAAACCTTTTGAAAATCGTTTTGTGCTGTAGTTTCTTTCTCTAATAATGGATGACAGAGAATTGTACATATGTTTTAAATCATATTTATACTGTCACAACAAAGTAGGTCACAACAGTTTCTGTTTACTGAAAAAAAAGTTCATTTTTCCAACAGTTGAGTGTTGAAATGTTGAGTGAAATAAGACATGGTCTTGTACAGCCAGTTTGATCCAGAACTTCCCAATGTGTCTAAAATGGTTCCATATTACTGTTGTATTTTCAGGATAACGAAGACGGGACGTCAAACGAAGGTATATTTGTGTCAAAGATTGTGGAGAATGGACCAGTGGATAAAGAAGGGGGGCTTCAGATTCATGACAGAGTAATGGAGGTATGTAGGGTGGCATTACTCAACTATTTTTTTCCCCACTCATGATATGACAAAATGTCAAAGTTGATTGTTACACATCAATAATAAATTATTACATAAGGTGTGTAGAGATGACTGAGCCATTAAGGATTATAGAAAGGAGGAATATTATATTGATCTGTTACTAGGAATAGAATAGCTTAGAGATACATAGTGTGTGACTTTCACTTCTCTGTAAGCATGAATTAAGCCATACTGTGAACATTACAGACTTTTCTGCATCCTTTGGTTGTGCTCTGTAACTGACCAGACATTGTTTACAAACTTGAATGAATCTATCCTGGCAAAAACACGGTCCAGAAATGTTTTTACCTTGGAACAGAATCTAGGCTGTGCACATAAAGTCAAGTGAACTACAAATGTGTGGGGTTTTTTTTTGTGCAACATTCCATGCACTGAATTCAGACGCTACATGTTTTAAATGTTATTCTGCGGTGAGGGTTGGTGGCCCCGTCCTCACTGACTGTTTAACTAGGTCAGTGTAAATATTTTTACTACACACAGATGCAGCATTGGCCCAAGTCTAGCTTATCTTTAACATCAACGTCATGCTATGGCAGTACAAGAGACAGTTTAAAAACTACACACACAATTTCCTTGGCAGAAAAGCTAATAAACTGAAGTGGAGACGGAGTATAACACGGAAAGCTTGTTTGCTTGTAGTAGCAGTTACTTCTTTCGGCACATTTTATCTCGACAAAGCTGTTAATATGTGAACCTCGGCTTCGTGAGCTAGTAGAAAAAAGTAGGCGGGGCTGAGACGATAATAAGGCGGGATCTGTTTAACCAGTACGATAACAGAATCACTACGGGTGGGCAATATTTCATATATGCTCATTGTAGTGGGCGGCACGGTGGCGCAGTGGATAGCGCTGTCGCCTCACAGCAAGAAGGACCCGGGTTCGATCCCCGGGTGGG
>JAOTRJ010000019.1:5537993-5552615 GCA_028564905.1 Leptodoras praelongus
CTTTCCCATTCTTGCTTGATGTACAACTTCAGTTGCTCAACAGTCCGGGGTCTCTGTTGTCGTATTTTGCGCTTCATCATGCACTACACATTTTCAGTGGGAGACGGGTCTGGACAGCAGGCAGGCCAGTCTAAAAGCACAAAGCAAGATGAATGCATGGGAAGTGCATGCTTTGCTTTGTAAAAGGCCAACAGGAAAATATTACATAGTGCTTGACTCTGTTCTTCATTCAGTTTATCCTGCCACCTGTCCAGAGAGCGAATGGATTTCTGATCAAGGCTGTGTGTGTTATCTATAATTTGCAGTGTGTTCATGTGCTTTTTATTCTTCACGTGCTTTTCAAAAGCTGGGTGGCTGAAATTTTTTGTTCTGATATAAAAGGCGCTGCTTTTATCCACGAGACTGGGATTTTCACTGCATAATTTACATCACATTTCTGTGCAGTCATCATCTGTTTGTAGCCGTACTACCTCCTGCAACCATTTTTCCATGAATACTTGCTTTTTACCTTCAGTTTCAGTCTGGCGTTTCTTTGGAGGTGGAGGGATACCAAACTAATTACTTAATGTAGCTTGTTTCTTGGACATGCTGAAGAATTGATGGAAATCTTGAAACCAGTGAAAAATAAGGTAGTTATAAATTAAATTATAATGGTGCGCAAACATGCTTCACATTGTAATTCACTTGAGTGATATCCCATTCTTAATCCATAGGTTTTAATATGATGTTGGCCCACCCTTTGCAGCTATAACAGCTTCACCTGGTCAGGGAAGGCTTTCCACAGGGTTTAGGAGTTTGTTTATGGGAATCTTTGACCATTCTTCCAGAAGTGCATTTGTGAGGTCAGACACTGATGTTGGACGAGAAGGCCTGGCTCACAGTCTCCACTCTAATTCATCCCAAAGGTGTTCTATCAGGTTGAGGTCAGGACTCCATGTCTTTATGGATCTTGCTTTGTGCACTGGTGTGCAGTCATGTTTGAACGGGAAGGGGCCATCCCCAGACTGTTCCCATAGTTGGGAGCATGAAATTGTCCAAAATCTCTTGATATGCTGAAGCATTAAGAGTTACTGTCCTCATTTCCTTATAAAACTGCACACAATGTACCCAGGAAAAGGGTAAGAGAAAGTTTAAGAAAAAGGCAACACCAAATATTGACTTCCTTTAGTTTATTACAGTTTACTGTTTAGTGTTTTCTTTTATTTTATTTCATTATTTTTGAAGGCATCTTTGCTTCACAGTGAGTCTTTGCATGTGCCTAAGACTGGCTAGTTTAACTGAGCATCTTGGAGAATCTGCCACAGATCTTCTTTTTTGTATGCAAAAACCAGCAGCCTTCATTATGTTTTTTGGCTGAAAAGTGGTCTGTTAAGTGTTACTTTCGAATAGTACTGTAAAATATATAAAACATGTACTGTAAAATGTAAAACGTGTAAATAATATTTTATCAAGAATTGTGCAGTCCTAAAGTAAAAAGACAAACACAAACACAAGTTCCTTAGAGAACCGATTGAAGTTGAATACCCATATGAGTATGTAGTTGGCATAAAGGTAGCTCATAAACATTACATGACATTGGCCCACTCTTTTCCTCCAAACCCCTCCTCCCTCTCCCAGACACTCATGTGTGATCAACTGTTTTTGGTGTTCCTGTGAAAGCAAGCTTACATTTGACTTTCACGGGTGAGTGGTTATCCTCTGACAAAGCTACACAGACCAATGTATACACACACACACACACACACACACACACACACACACACACAGATACACACACGCAAGCACACACATACACACACACGCACACACAGGTCACCTTGTAAGTTTTATTCTTATTGCTATTGTGATAAATCAGATCAGCATATATGTAATAATGTCCTGACCAATATAGAATTTCCAAGACCAATACCAGTTGGAGCAAGATTTAAAAATCTGATAATCTGATATATTGGCCGATGTTCTTTTTTTTGTAGTTTTTGTTAATTTTGATAAGATCAGATCAGCTGATTGCAAAGCCATGTGCATAGGATGAACTTATTTTTTACTTTCTTTTTACAATAACGTTAAATAGTGTGCTGTTTTTAATTGCCCTGTTTTTCTTTTATTGTTTTCACCTTTTTTGTTTCATTATATGTAAAGGCAAAGATTAGGGTTATATAAATTATAACCATAATCATACAAACAGAAATGTATGCATTGTTATATAACACTGACTCGTTTCTTGTACTACTCTATATTTAAAAAAATCGAATAGCACTACCACCTGTCCTCTTGCACACGATGACACTCATTGGCCATGAAAGCTGATTGTAATAAAACGGCTTCTACTTTTATCAAATAACACTAATAATGCTATCTTTCCAATGCAAGTACAGCTCTACAGTATCCTATATGAATATGCAATAAATGAAAGCTACAGTATTCTACATAAAACACTTGCAGTAACATAAATGAATGGTGCATTACTCAGACTTCACATGGGCTTTCTCACAAGTTTAACATAAAGACATTAACATTAGTTGACGATAAAGAAAAGATTTTCAGTGGTGAACGTAATTCTATTTGTTAAATATAAACAAATTTAGAAACTCATGCCTGCAACACACTCATGGAAAGGTGGGACAGAGGCATGTTTACCACTGGGTCACATTACCTTTTTATTCTTAATTATACTTTTTAATCATTTGGGAATTGAAGATTCTAATTGTTGCAGATTTGCAAGTGGAATTTTTGCCCATTCTTGCTGTGTACAAGACTTGAGCTGCTCAACAGTTCGTGGTCGCTGTTGTCTGATTCTCCTCTTCATGATGCGCCATAAATTTTCAATAGGAGACAGATCTGGACTGCAGACAGGCCTGTCAAGCCATGCTGCTGTAACTCAGTGCAGAATGATGCCTGGCGTTGCCCTGCTGAAACAGACATGGAGTTCCTGTAAAAAGTCATTGTCTTGATGGAAGCACATGTTTCCAAGATAAGCTACATTGGGCATTGATGCTCCTCCATGCCATCTCAGATGCTGGTTTTTGCACTTTTCCTTGGTAACAGTCTGGATGGTCTTTTTCATCTTTGACACAGAATCCGACATTCATATTTTTCCCCCAAAAACAAGCTGAATCTGAACTGGTCTAACTACAGAACACATTTCCACTTTCTTTCTGTCTATCTAAAATTAATATATGGCTTCCTCTTTGCATAATACAGTTTCAGGTTGCATTTCTTGATGCAGTGTCGGACTGTGTTAAGTGACAACGATTTTCCAAAGTACTCCTGAGCCCATGTTGCCATGTCCATGGGCTCAATGGTCACCCACATTCAGCAGTGGTTAACATCCTTGGCCTTCATGCACCAAGATTTCCTGAAGACTCCCTGAAGTTTTCATGATATTATGAACTGGTGATGTTGAAATTCTTTGCAGTCTTGTGCTGAGAAACATCGTCTTTGAACTGACTGACAACTCTCTCAAAAAGTTTGGCACAAATTTGTGAACCGTGATTCATCCTGGCTTACAAAAACTAAGCCTTTGATGGAGTCTGCTTTCTTTTACACTCAATCTTGATGACCTCACCTGTTACCAGTTAAACTGCCAACTATCCTGGCTTCTGCTGGGTTACGGGAACACCACTTGGACAAACCGCTGCAGTACTACAGTTGGTACTACTAATAATGGCAATTTGTTAGGTTGTTTGTTAATGATTATGATAATATAATATTGGTGCGGTGATTCTGGTTCCGGTATACATTTTACATAGACATGGTTTCTTATAGAAGCTTTCGCATTATTTTTTTCTAATTGTTTCACTCTTTGTCAGCATATACACAAGTGCATAGTCGTTCGCACAAACTCACTTATAGCTGCCTTGGTGCTGTGTTCTGTCCTAACTCAGTTATGCATCAGTATTGCTTTTTACAGTCTTCTGAAATATACTTCTCTCTCTTGGTCCCGTTCATTTTACAGACTTATCGCTAATTGATTACCAAGAACATCTAAAGGTGGCAGCTCTGCCAAGGTGGGGAAAGAGGAAAAGGAGAGGGTAGGAACATGAGTTAGAGGCCCCCTGGAAAGCCTTTGGCACAAAGGCTGCAATGAAGCAGCTATGAAAGTACAACAGTATGCATCTTTGGGGAGTCTATTAATGAAAGATGGGTTTAACAAATGGCACATAGATACACACATTTACTCATATGCTCATCAGTGGGTCTTTCTGAGGCACAGTCTTGTGACTAGTGAGATAAAATACTCCCCAGCTCTGACAGTAAAAAAAAATAGCCAAGTCTGTAAAAACGTAGCTTATGATTTGCTGAGTATATTAAACTTTATTAGGACTATCCCCTGACTATGAATCATTTGTAGATAAAGATAACGTAGAGTTATAATGAATAGTGAATGAATGTCTTAATGGAAGAATTAATGTTGGAAGACTTTTTTCCTCTATAAGCACGCATTACTTGTGATGAAATGGTGATTTAGTATAGGAGTTGGCAATACGGCAGTATAATATTGGTCTTGTGATAAATGATATCATGTATATTAGGATAGCTGATTTGGTGGAAAACATTTTGTACTGAATCTTAAAGAATTTTTTTCCTTGTATTCAGTGTTGTAGATGTAACTCATTCTGTGTGTTAAATGCAAGACTACTGTAAGTTTCTCAGCACACCTACGTATACATCATAATGCATGTCATGTAATATAGTCATGATATGGCTTCTTTGTCATATCGCCAACTGCAGAAGTACTGTGTATAAATGACGCAAGGGAAGGAATGGTATCTCCTGTTTCATCCTCTTAAAGTACACTCGTACACCATACTCCTGGGGTAACAAGACCTCAGGAGCTTTTAAACATAACTGGGTTCCACTGTCGAGTGAATAAGGCAATGCCATAGAAAGTGTGATAGATGTTGGGAAAGGAAGAGAGGCAGAGCTGTGTACACTGAAGTACCAGAAAAACTGGAGCCTATGAAAAATACAGAGCAGTGCCAGCTATGCACATCAGACATCTACGGAAGCGAGTTTTGGTTTTACCGCCGCAAGAATGGCAAGTTATCACGATTTTTGCGATTTTCAACACGGTTTAATAGTTGGAGCTGGTGAGGTGGGTCATATCATGTCGGAGGTAGAAGCAAGGTTTGGATGTTTATGTATGAGCATACCAACATTCTCTCAAAGATCCTGTAGACGACCTATCAAGTATTAACTGGTATACCAGTTTCTCTGGCACCTCCGTGTATATAAGAGGAATTGGGTATTCAAGGTGTGTTAATGTCCAAAACATTGTTTAGTTTATAAAAGTGGAAAAATTCATTCACCTTCAAGTTAACTGCTTTATCACACTGGATCCAGAGTCAATATCAGAAACACTGGTCCATCACAGGGCACCATGCATACACATTGACGCACTTACCCAGGCAACTTAGTTTATCCAATCCACTGGATGGCATGATTTTGCAAGGTGAACCTTGGAGAAAACATGAACTCCCAATCAAACTGGGGACACTAGAACCACAAATCAGAGCTATGTGATGCACCACCATGCTGCCCATGCACACATGAAGTAGTTAGGCAAATTGCACATTACAGTTTCTGTCGTTTAATCACTGCAATGCACTGTCAGTGCCTAAAACCCTGTCAAAATAAGCGTTACTGTTGGCCAGACCTGTAGGAATATTTGAATAAAAAATGTAGCACTACAACCAAAGCCAGACATGCCAATATGTTCATATATATGAAGTGTGAATTGTATTATAATCTCTAGTCTCAGTTACTGTCTTGCTTACATTTCTACACACCTCCCCCCCAAGCGGTTATGGGTTTTCCTGTACCTGGGCAGCCTCCTTCTGCTGAGCTAATCTAAGCATATCAGGTTCAGTTCTGAAGCGCCCGTTCACCGCCAAGCTCGGCTGCATTGAGCAGGTTGTGTGGTCCGTGTGGCGTTACCTCAATGACAGACGCTAGTCAGCAGCACAATGGACCACCTACATCCAGCAGAGATGGCCACACAGTGCCAACTACCTCCAACCCACCCGGCGTATGAGGACTGCAAGCCACCATTTTGCATAGCCTCAGTTCAAGGTTCTAAGGCTGAACAGACTACAGTTCAAATATTTTCATTAGGCTAAAAACAGTCTTTGCTAACATTTCATTTATTCAGAGACATACCCAGGCTTCAACTTTCCAGAAACATTTTGTATCGCTTCTCGGCCTTTTGGCTAAGATCATATGTAGTACATTTTGTTCGACTCGACTTGCTTGAAAAGCAAAGTTAAAAATAAGCAGTTAGTTTAAACTGTTATTTGGATAAATTGGCTTTTTCGTTAGGACTGAATCTTAAATGGGGTAGGTGCTGTTTTTGTAGCTGCTTTTTAACCATCTTGGCACTTAAACAGTTTCGACACTCATGCTATAAACAGAAGTGCTTCTCATATGCCACACTTCAGCAATGTTATTGCAAAATTACGAGACTAGTGCCAGTGATGTATGAGAGGACTATTTGATCGTTTCTGCATTGCACAAACTAGATGAGCAGACTGCTCTACTCTGTCCACTTTTTACATTAAAAGCTGCAAGGGATGTTGGACAGTGGGCATCTGATGACAAATCCCACATTGCAGTGTTGAAATATGCACCATGATGTAAGACCTCTTGGTCAGCTGCTTGATGGTGGTGACTGTATTGCAAAAGAATGCTTATGTAAACATCTAGGACAAACCACAATACTTAACGAACTATGTGTTTAAATGGACAGAAATCAAGTTTTATTGGATGTGATCTTCATAGCTCCATCTCCAGAAGGCTGACCACTCTAGAGTGACAGGCCAAACATGCAGATCCATGCGTCAGACTTGCATTAATGCACAGATAGTCCCTCTGTTCAAAGCTTTGGTTAGGGTCATTCTTCGCATTCTTCTATGGAGACTCTAGTCACTGAGTTTGACCTTCATGCTATCTGTCCATCAGTGGGGATTTAAGCCTGTCGCACACTACAGGATTTTCAAATCTTAGCTGAGTCTGAAATCCTGGGAGACCGCAGACATAACAGGTTTCAACCGATTTTTAAGCTTTTAATGGTAAGAACGCGCATGCGCTAAACGATTCAGGTGAGAAGCATGACCACACGTTTTGGCGATTAAGTAAACAATTTCAGAGTGGGGGTCAAAGCAAAACCTGTGCGCTCAAACCTGACTTCAAAGCAAATAAACCTGAGGCGTGCCGTTGCCGTCAGCTGGTTGCACTTGTGTGTGCTGGGAATGAAGTCAATGCTGAGAAGATGGTATCAGCATGGCTCCTATAACCATTGCTCCTTTCACACTACAGGATTTCTCTGATAAATAGAAAGCATGTTTGATATTTATGATTTGATATCAGGGAGGCTCTGATCCAGTCACAAGCAGTGACTGCTTGGAAACTGTTTGGAAACCAATCACACTTCATGATCTTTTGGACAGATAATGGGTTCAGATTGGTCTTTAAGAATCTTAAATTTAAGCGACGTACTCGATAACAAGATCCCAAACATAACATGTTTCACTTTTTATGCTTTGTTTTCTTTTGAGTTCTGTTTTTTTTTTTTTTTTTTGAAGCATAGTGTGTGGAAATGGAGTCCGGGGTAGCAGGGTGCCATATTTGGAACATTTCACGGTATGCAACTTTGTTTAGTCTGATCCCAGTGGACTGGGATGGTGTTCTCCAACTGTTATCCAAAGAGGAAATGATTTAAAAGGGGAGAGTAGGCCAGTTGGGACTGGGTCTACTTCAGAGCCAAGTAGAGCCCTAGTGGGACGCAGCGGTGCTGTTTGATGTGCATCGCTTAAAAAAAGACGCAAACAGCTGAAGAGAAAGCAGTGCTCAGTAATGCATTTGTTTTATCAAGTCTCAGCCACATATAGTTTATGAATTTATCATAAGTGCTTTATCGTTCAAATTCAGCCATAAAATGTGGTGGACCATATGTCATGCAAAACTCCTAGTTGCAAATGACTTAATGTGACGTTATCGCTGTGGGAGCTGGAGGTGCACTTCAGTATGTCTGCTTATCTCCCAAGCTGTACACAATAAACTCAAACCCCATTCCATTTTCCAGGTTTTTTTTTTAAATCCCAGGCCTGAGAACAGGGCGGGACCTCATCCGCCATATCTTTGATTTGTGACTTTGTTTGTTACACAGTAAATTAGCTCAGAGTTGCAATGTGGGATTGAGACAATATTGTGTTGAAATTTAGAGTGGTAGTGGCACTGGAGTCTCAAACATGGCACTTTCTTTTGTTTGTTTAAGACTTGTATTTGAGTAGAAATCGAAATTGTAATGTAAACCAAACATACATGGTGGTAGGGGTGTGTTCCTAACAGATTTATTTAAAGATCCATATAAATTCTTCTAAACCATTTATTCCCTAACAAGTTCTTTTTATCACCATGACTAAGCCGAGCTAGCATATTGAGTATTTACAACCCGACTTGTCTACACCAAGAACAATGCTAATTAAATCCGAGCACCTTCCCTGCATTCCAACCTGACTTTGCTTTTTAAAGTTGAATGAATATAATGTCATGTCATTTCCGATTTCTTGGGCCTGTAACTTGGGAAAAAGTTTTTAATCTCCTTATTTTTACATGTAACATGGTAGTACGTCTGCAGATTTAGGGAATGTTTCCTCTAGTGCGAGGTGTTTTCGGGGGTCTTGTAAATCCTGATCTGGTAACACGCCACAGCTAATTGGGGGGGCATGTCCCCTTGTACACAACCACAGCTGAGGTCCAGAGATGTCATGCCCACACTAATCAACATCAACTGCCTGTAAATTGACAACACATGCTGCCTGCTTACTGCCAAAGCTGGGACTTCGTGAATTGGCTGTAAATCCTATTGTGCCTTTCCACCATGTTGGAAGTGGAAAATCCCATGTAAGGCACTGATGGACAGAAACCGTGTTTCTAAACCGTTTTAGTGCACCTAGACTGCTTTAAAAAAGACATATTGTTGGCTTTCCGAAGAACAAGTAATATATTATGACCACACCTCCTTTCATTTCTTTCCATTTCCTCCAAACCAACACTGATCTTATGTACTGAACTACCATACACACTGCATGAATCCAAGCTCGAGATTAGTTTTAGGTAAGCGCATGAGTACGAGTCGCTGCTCTTGTCTAAGCTTGTGACTGCCTCATTACCGAAATGGATGAGGCACTAACCCATTACCAGTGCTCACTAATTTCATTAGCAGATAACCCATGCCTCCTTCTGTGTTCATGTTCCGTAGCTCATTAGGGAGTCATGAGTGCTTTTCTTAAAGGTAATACACTTATTGAACCGTGCTGGGCTTTTTTTTTTTTTTTTTTTTTTCCAGTGTTGATTTATGTATTCTCCTAGCTGAATTCTCCTGCAGTGTTCTTTCAAACTTTCCTTGACCTTAATAGAGGAAGCAGATGTTGTCTTTGGCATGGCTGATGGTACATCAACACTATTTTTCACATAGCTTTTGTTTTAGTAAGACGCCACCCTAATTAAAACAGACGCTAAGGAGATTCATCAGGTTTCTCGTGGACTCGTGCTGTGGATGGGAAGCGGTAACCCCATCATAAGGAATCGTTTTGATGTGTGCTCAGTGCATGCGAAAGGAACCGAGGTCAAAGGATGCCGTATTTATTATCCGTAAGCTGAAAGAATTTGTAGATGTTACCTACTCGAGATTCATGTACGTTATCAGCATGGATTACTACAGACTTGTGAAGCTCAGTTAGAGGAAAGTCACATAATAGCTAACATCCTGTTATCTTTGTGTCTGTCTAGCAGTTCGGCTTCTATATGAATGCAGACGCCGTCTTTTGCCGCAGCGCTTCACAAAGTGTGCTCCCTGAAGCATAACTAAGGGTTCTTTAGTTATTGTGTGTTTTTTTCTTTTTTTTCTTTTTTTAAGTAAATAATGATCCTCCACGATCCTCTATATAATTTTTTTTGAGTCTTTATGATTATTAGCCATTTTGAACTGATCACTTGAATTGAATGAGTTTAATGCAAAATTCAACAAAATGATCAGTTAACCTTTGAAATAATGTCAGCTTGGTTTTGTGTGTAAGATTTATAGCAGTAAATTACCAGAATATTACTGTGCACATTTAAATGTAAATACTTGGATTCACAAAACAAATCCGTGTGTCTGTGAAATGTCCCATAATAATGCTATAACATTCAAGTCTACACAAGTTCCAGAAAAACTGGTTATACCAGTTAATACTCGGTAGGTCCCCCACGGGATCTTGGAGGGAACATTGCACAGTCCTCACGCTGATGTCCATTGAGGCCCCAGCACTGAATTCCGATGTTACTTGAGGCAGCGCGAAATGATTCTTGCCAGCAGACGCTGGTCACGTTCACCCAGAGTCTTTTCCGTTGTCATAAGTTCGAGGTTTTGCCAGAATTCTTGCCGTCACAGTACTTCTTTGAAATGCTCATATGTGAAAATCCAAACTTTGCTTCTACCTCTGAAATGCTATGACCCATCTCACCAGCTCCAACCATTAAACCGCATTGAAAATAACTTTCCATTCTCATGATGGAAACGGCTCTAGAAGCTTCCATTGACTCCAGTCTATCACTTTATATGCGCACTGGCGGACGTGACCGAGGACATGCGTAGGTGGTGTTGCTATGTATTTCGCACAGTACCAGTTTTTCTGCCACTTCAGTGTAAATTGATGTTGAAAAGTATTGTTTAAGGGAAGTAAGCCTACCTGTAATGAGTCCTTCAGTAGATAGCTTGCACTTTGTTATTGCTGAACTCTTGACATGTTTATCATTATCGTGTTCTTGGGATGTTGAAATAGTTGGCTGTTGACACTTGAACTAGGGTTACAAGGTTGAATCACAGGTCCCTGCTTTTCAGATTCTGTCTTTTTAGCAGTGAAAGGCATTGTCTTTAAGCCTCCTCTTTTTCTTCTTCCCTTTTCCCCCCTTTTTGTTGTTCTGTGGTTGCCATGTTTTTACACCGTAACTGTTATAGTGTCTGCTGTAATTAAAAGCCTGGGCATGTTTGTTGTTAAGCTACACAAATCCCTATTTGCTAAAACGGAAAAAGTTTTCTGAACATATTAGTGTGTTTCTCGACACAACATTCTCCAGACGCTGGATTTTCAAAATACGGAATATACGGTGGATCTTTGTGGTTAGGTCTACAATGGTTATTGGATGTATTGACTCCTTCATCATTGTTGCCATATAAAAGTTATGAGTTGTGTAATATGTCGAGTTAAATGAAAAAAGAAACTCGAAGCCCAACCTGCATGAAAGTATGAAACCAATAGCTATCAAGAGGCAACTGTGGCATGTTGGCATGCAACCTAATTTTATCCATGTGCATGTCTTTCCAGAAGATTTATGCCAATAACCTCCAACGATACACCGTGTAGGCTTCCACGAAACTCACGTACACATGAGAAGTGTGCTGACTGTTCATTAACAAATTTTATTATTAGTCAGTCATCGTTATTGACGTGCCATGTGTAGTTCTGCGATTTAAAGCTCTCTGCAAAAACTTTTACTGTGCTATTAAGGTTACAGCCCTGTCAGAGACTGAATAGCAGACTTGTTTAGCTTTTTCAAGGCTGTTTCCTGTCCTAAATCCATTAATACTGTAGCTGAATGCAGCATAGGAGACACACACACACACGCACACGGTTGCAGCTGTTTTCTGTGAGTTCAGGAAAGTGGAATCTTCTACGGAGCTAACGGGAAGAGCAGAAGCAAAATCCGTAGCTCCATTATCTGATTAGCGTGATTAGCATACCCGTAGCTTAGTGAGAGAACTTTTTTTGTTGTTTTTCTTACTTGGGTTTGTTTGTTTATAGCATGTGAGCTTCACCAGTGGCATGCTGCTGCTGCTGCAACCCCCTGTGTGCTGACACATGGGGTTTTAATTAAGGCCTGGTCCAACAGAGTTTTTTTTTTTTTTTTTTTTTTTAAATGCCCACATTCATGCTTGCCTGGAGCCTAGCGAAGCCTAACTTCTCTCAGAGACCCTGAACAGAGACGCTCTTGTGAGGCGCCGGTGGAACTGCGTCAGCTCTCACGGGGAAAAAAAAATTGGTGAGAAATGCCTCAGACAAGCTGTTAAGTATGTTTAGCGTGCGAGCGCGTTCCGCCAACAGGGCAGTCTTTCTGGCAAAGTACAATTGTAAATGACCTAGAGTCTGTAATTCTGTTCGGATCATAAGTTTTAAAAATGTGGATGAGCACAACCGGGTGGATTTTTCCATGCAAGATACCGTTGCAGCTTTCAGAAGCAGGTAACGCGGATGGCACCAAAGTGGTGAGAAGAACAGCCAAGATAGAAAATGCTTGGTTTGTGTGTGTTTAAACCTCTAATACATTTTTCATATCACCACCCAAAGCCTCTACAATAGACTTCCTGCCTTTGAGTCACACTATGCATCATTGCCAGCGAGTGGGAGTTCATCTTCAGTCTTGATGTTATTTCTATTGGCTCTGGAAATACCATCTACAGTTTACCTTTAAATCCTGAAATGCATAAGTCCCTTGCATTTTGCTTAGATCCACTTTTACAGTGTAACATTTCAGCAGCAGAGCATTCAAGCAGCCCTGCAGTGTCGAAAAGCAAGAACTCAAGGTGAAGGGAAGAAAGAGGCATGGCCAGCTGTATTCGCAGCTGCACGTTGGGCTCACGGCAGACCTGGCTCTTTATAGACTTGATCGGTCACATCTGGCATCATTAATCCCATATGGAGGCCACAAAATGGAGGGGCAGAACCTCTTTTACAGCAAATACTCCTCCATCGTGCAACCTCCAGCCAGGGAACAAGCTGTACCGTGCGGGAATCTACCTCTGGTAGGGCAGATATGCATCAGTGTGCTGTGGTATATCTTAACCCTTGGGCTCCTATTCAGAAGTGGCAGTTATCTGATCTAGATTGAGGTAGTGACCTTTTTTTTTTTTTTTTGCTGAGCCAGTGTGACCTTCTGATGGCACAAAGGTCCTACCTCAGATTGGCCTTTATTCACTGGCAGGGTGACACCAGCCCGAGTGCGAAACGCGATACATCCCGGACAATGCTCTTGGCCAGAATCCTGCTTCCACAGCAGAGCAAACAGGTCAGAGAATGGAGCGAGCCGTGCTAGTGGACTGTAGTGCTGACCCGGGTTTTGTAACCGAGAAGGAGAGAGAAAAAAAGAAAGGTGGGCTTTGAAAATGTTTTCAAGAGTGCTTTTGGAGAGCGGACGTTTGGCCGAATTCCACGAGTATGAATCCCCCCCCCCCCTCCCCCCCAGAGGACCAGTGTTTCCTGCCTTGCGTCTCTGTTGAAATCAGATTCCAGACCTTCCTTAAGCCCTGTTTTTTTGGCATCAGCTAAGCACAGACACTTACCGAGAATTTCAGCTCACATACTTCTTTCCCTTTTGCTCTCCCCCCACCCCCTGCCTATTCCCCTGTGTTCATGATCATCTATTGTCATCTTCTTATCAGTTTATAAGAACATTACGTTCACAGCTTGAACCTCTGTCCAGTGTCCAAACTGACAGCGTTAAATGAAAAAGTGTCGAGGTGTGAGCTCTTAAACCGAGTTTAAGAAACACAAAGCAGAGCGTCTATATTCCAGGCCATATTTGGCATCAATATGATTCACATAAATCTGCAATATTTTAAAGAATAGCTTCAACCAAAAGCTGTTACAGAGATAAAGACGCAATTTCTTTCCCTTACTGTTTTTTTAGTGTAAGAAAAAGTATTTATTAAAGGCTTGGGATGTGTATGTGTGAAATGTAATGCCAAGCCATTTCATTGTCTAACCACTACAATTATTTGTAATACTTATGCTATACATATTTTGCTGAATTTCATAAATTTGATATCATAAAATCTGACATTGTCAGTAATTGTAGCTGCATGTAGAGGCACATCTCTCTCTCTCTGTCTTTCTCTTTTTTATGATGGGTTATGTGGCTACCACTTAAAATACAAATAACAGTGCTATGATTTACTTTTGCGCATCATAAACCTGCAGAGATTAGTATTAGGACATTGTTGGGGATTAGTTGTCTAGTTTATTATGCAGCTTTTATGTGTATTTACACATGTTTGTTGTCTCTTGACGTTATTAAGATAAAAACACAGCTTTTCGTGGTACTGAGAACCTGTAAAAGGCAAACTCCTCTGTTCTAAAGATTCTCCCTCAGTGGAAAACTCAAGACTCCTCCATAAATGTTAAATAAACATGAGACAATAAACAACATAAACAATATTACTGTCTGTGATGATATGATTACATAAGATTTAGTGATGTAGTAGCATGTATGATTTAAATAACATTTGAAATCCATTTGTTATTAAGCTTATGCAAAGCATACACCATACAAGTTGCTGTGAATGAACTTTACTGTGGAAAAGATAATCTATTAAACTGTTTACATTACCATAAAGCTTGTAGCTAATAGTACTGTCAAGAGTCAATAGAATTCTGCATACCATAGACTGAACATATACAGGTCCTTCTCAAAAAAATTAGCATATTGTGATAAAGTACGTTGTTTTCTGTAATGTAATGATAAACATTAGACTTTCATATATTTTAGATTCATTGCACACCAACTGAAATATTTCAGGTCTTTTAT
>JAOTRJ010000019.1:5582594-5594932 GCA_028564905.1 Leptodoras praelongus
CCGGCTGGGCACCGGCTCCCCCGTGACCCCGTAACTGGGAATAAGCGGTACAGATAATGACTGACTGACTGACAAATGTTAGGTTGATTATTTAAATAGTTATAGTGGCTGTTTGTGCCTAGATGATGTCACTGATGTTTGACTTAAACAACATTTAGGTACCAGGGACATGTATAAAACCTATAACCTATAAAACCTATAAAACGACAATACAGCTTTAATATTCTGCATCATTTAAGTATATGTTCACTCAGAAATCTCCTCACACTGGTAGCCAGTTTTCTGTTTTCTCACATTTTCATTTGGTCAGTTACTCTCGTGTGCCTGTATAGTATCGGGGATCTATCCAGAGAGTTGTACATGTTGGTAAGTATGTGTGGTGTGTACCTTCTCTCCCCTCACCCTTGCCAGTATTGGATCTGTTCTGTAGTCATGATAACATCATGTCTAGCCAAAGAAAAAAAAAGCACTTTCTGCTGCTTATAACAAGGCACATGATGTGCATGCAGTAACCATAATGCTCTAGTATCAACTAATTCTTGATTGCTATGCATATTCTAATACTTAGTATTTATCTCTGCTGAATGCCACGTGGCGTACAGGTGAATCACCCGGAATAAAAGGTATATTGCAACATAGAAATATTGACAATGAACTGTGACTGGATTGGTTAGCAGATAAAAAGTGCTTGACATGACTATGCATCACATTTCTTTAAATGTAATCTCCCCCTGTATGTCTTCTCTCTTTGTCTCGTGATCTTGACGTAGCTCAGAGAGATGGATAGCATGGCATTTCCTCTAGTGTTTGGCTGAAATGTTGAGGGCATGGCTCTATTAACTGGAGTCTGAACTCTGATCTCCACAGAGTGTATTAAAGAGAGGAAGATAAATTCCCACGCACACCTGTAGAGCACTGGTTATCCGAACACTTTTCAGGTTTATAGAGGTAGCCACGGTAACATTTTGTTATACAAAGATGTCGAATCTCTGAAACCATGAATGGAATTTGAACTGTTGTGATTTAAGAAAAGAATCATATTGCTTTATTGATATTAGCAAGACTGATCCTGTTATGAAAATGATGCGCTGTAGTGGCATTACATTATCAGTTAATATAACCCGAGAGCAAGGTTCAGACATATTTCCAGGAGCGTGTATCAGGATGCTGCTCCCTCTGTAGTGGCAGTTAAAATAACTCTATAGCCAACTGTAAAGGCTGCTCCTGTGGTGCAACAGTATGCAGTTTTAGCAAGACCGGGTCATGAATATGGATGGCGTATCAAAACAAATGTCCAGACAGGAGGGGTCAGTGCCTGCGCTGCTTTAATTAAAGTGGGGATAAAGCAGCGGCTGTCCTCGTATAGATAAACCGTGGCACCACCAGCAGTTAGAAAGCCTTCTAATTTTTTTTCCTTTGTCACAGCCTAATCCTGCCTTATTTCCACTGGGAGACCTCTTCTCATGTGTCTGTGTGCAGAGATCATACTACTGGTTAATGGCTGGTTATCCCAGAAAAAGGTCCTTAAGGTCAAGCTGGTTATATTCCATTCGTTTTTGCACTTCATTGTGAAGCTTCGTCTGCTGTGGTGTTGGCATTAAGGAAAGACGCATAGCTGATGTAAGACGAGTAAGGGATCAGACTGTAAAAAGATGCCCTTGCTCCTGAAGGCCACAAGATAAAATCATTCACCATCAATTGTAAGTTAGACTCTTGATTATGCGATGGACATCCATGTCTGGGGCTGCAGGGGAACAATGGCTGTGCTCTCTGGATGGGAGGGGTGGTGGTGTTTTCTCTCCTGGCAGTTACGACAATACTAGCCAATTGTAAGTAGTCTTGGAGTCTTGGAGGAGGCACTTGCTAGCCTTCACCCTGCCTGGTTTGTAGCTAGTGTGGTATGAAGTGGCTTAAGTGGGAGAAAATCGAGATACTCTGTGTGTATCTTTGCATGTGTTTGTAAGAGGTTTAAATATGTGAGAATATAACAACAGTGCTCATTGGTTGATCAGTTTAATTAGTGTCACACATGCACAAAATGTTCCGCTAGTCCAAAAACGACCACGTAACCCTTTCTGCGAAAATTAACTGGAAAATCCTCCATTGTTTTCTGTAGACTATATTTCAACATTGGTGGTTCTCTTCATTGGTTTCAGCAAGCTGTGATAACATCATCTGATCTCAGTGGTGAAAAGAACAGTCAGTGTTAACAGATATACAATGAAGGGAAGAGTCTCAGAACAGCATGATCTCTGGGATTGATTGGATTTTGAGAGGTCGTGATTTTGGCACACATAGGAAGCACTGGAAACCTAGGACCCTAAGCCTGATACAGATCATATGGAAACATCTGGCCTCAGCCTCAGGAAATCCCACCTCTGGCACTTAAACCCACACAGAGTGCCACGTCGGCCTTCATGCTAGCCCCTGTAAGAGAGACAGGTATGCGAACTGTACACCAGCAAGCCAGCTTCCTGTCTACTGAGGTGTTAGGCCATCCAGGGTGGAGGCCATATCAGCCTCCCTGTCTGAAATAATATTTCCTCAAGTGATAACCTTGTACATCCAACAGAGGAAAGAAAGAATTCACACCCCGTTAGTATTTTTGGCACACGCCATGCAATGTGTGAAAATAAAATGGCATGTATGGAATGTTAAGTTGGACACCATGGCCTGTGGTAGAATATTTAGCTTTACGTCAACAGCAATGATATTTGCTAAACTTGTGTCAAACTTCTATTCGTGTTCTTAATGAATAAAATCATTTGAATAATGGTTCTATATTTTGGGTGCTTCTGTAGTTTCAGGCCTTTGTGCAGACATTACTGGGAACTTTTCTACTTCATCTGTATAAGACATTTTGCCTTTAACTCTTTAACTTTAAACCCTTCAATCCAAATGAAACTCCATTAGCTTCATTTAGGATGTTTTTAATGATTCATCTTAAATTCCTGGTGGTGCAGTGGGTAGCATGCCACCTCACAGCTCCAGTACTATCATCAGCTGAGGTCACTGTCTGTGTGGAGTTTTCCATGCTCTCCCTGTGTGTGTGCATGGATTCCTCCTGGGTTCTCTGGTTTCCTCCCATCGTTTGAAAACATGCGGATTGGTGGATTGGTGCGCACGGTGCACTGCAATAGCAAGGTAAAAGGTCTCCCAATTTACACGTTTGTACTCGTGTTCCCATTGAGATTTATGTAAGCAGAAATGTGAAAACATGCACATGGTGCATGTTTACTTTTGCTTACTAAATGGTTCAATAACTTATGCTCATGGTGCACTTAGTCACACAACTGGTTCATGTATGTAACGCATCAGTTTGCCTGTACTGAATATTAAATTCTGTCAAATTATTTAGGCTAGCCAAAAGGTAACACTGTGGCATCAATATTAACTGCAGTATGATGTGGTCACTTCACTGGTCTAATGTTCTCGGTGCTTAAATAAAAAAGTGCCATGGCAATACTGACTCTCTTGGAGAACTGTGCAAATGGTGCATTGTGCAGAGATTTGAGCAGACAATTGCATGGATGCCAGCTACTAAGGGCCATCACTTGGGAGAAATGTCTAAAAATGTATTAAACAATATATATATTAAACATCAAGTGGGATGGACTGTGGATTTCCATAAAAGAATATGTAGGGCTCCCGCAACGACAGCGCGTTCGCCCTATCATCCGGAGATTGCGAGTTCGAATCCGGGTGATGCTATAGCTGCCCGTAGTCGGGAGCCCAGAGAGCAAGATTGGCCGTGCTCTCAGGGTGGGAGGGACAGCATACGTTCTCCCCCCATGTCAATCAGCACGACACTGTCCAGTCACGGGCGTCTGTGAGCTCATGTATACAAGAGGTGGACGGGAGCGCTTTCTTCCGAGTGTGCTACACCGCTCCCAAAGGTTGCATGAGCCGCAGTTCGAAAAGAGACGGCAGCTTGCACCACGTGTATCGGAGGAAGCACACGAAGGCTTCGCCCTCCCTGACTGGCAGTTCGTCGTGACAAGGGGGGAAAAGCACTGACGGGTGGGAATTGGAGATGACTAAATTAGGGAGAAAATCAGAGGAAAATCCAAAAAAAGAAAAGAAAAGAATATGTAGCAACTGTTTATTATGTCTGTTATTTTATGATAATTTGCAATTAATAAACAGGCAACATATGGCATGGACTTGGATATTATGTATAGATCATACATCATAATAGAACATTGTCAATTATAATGATTTTACACACACACACATACACACACACCTGTAATTGCCAGTTGCTTAGGCAGACATGCTGATGGTGATTGTGTGATTTTGTTGAAAACAAACCCAATACCCAAAGTCCAAATGTGTGTGTATATACATGAGTAAAGCTGTCCAGCTTGATGCCACAGCTCTCAAATTGGTGTTTTTATGGTTGGCTGAGTGGCACCAGAGGGAAGTGCCAGGAGTCTATGCCGCCCTAGGTCTACGCTCCTGAGAAGGCTACATTGTTTTACATGAATCAACCCGGGTTTGGCAGTGTACCACATGCCTTGTTGATCAAGCTGAGAGTAGTTCAGTTTGTCTGTCTGTTTGGTTATGGGCCAAGCCATTAACGGGAGCAAGTGGTGAGGCATTCAGCTGCTGGATTGTCTTTGTGGGGTTTTATTTGTTGGTGTAAAAATGCATTAAAGATCCAGAAAGCATGCTTAATTCAATGGTGCACTGTGTGGCGTCCATTTCTGCCTCATTTGTTTCACTTTTAGGTAATTTAACCTGTTTTTGCTTTCTTGTTTCTTGGTATCATTTGAGCTTCATAGTTTCCAGCTCTGCAGTTATGGTTCTGATTAATTCCCTGTTTCGATACCCAGAAAAGAGGTCAAATGTTTAGAGAACACAAATATATTTATTCTTCTTCAGTATTAACTGAACTTTCACAAAGAAAATGGACAAATAAACTTTTAAATAAACTGTATAATCCATTGCAATATCCAACAGGTTTTCCCATTCTGCCTCTCATAGGGTTTTTGTAGCGATACAGTAATGTAAGTGATCTGTTTTGTTAATTGTCTGATCTCGACACTGTGTTTGCGTTGAAAAGAGAGCTTACAGATGAGGGTTGTTTTTTTTTTTTTGTTAAGTATAATTTATTCCCCTGGTCTGTGTGGCTCGTCCCTCAAATGAATATTCAATGAAGCTGATGCTTAATATGCATGAGTGGGTGTGTATAAGCAGACGCGTGTTACTGCTATAAAAGCATAAAAGGGAGAGAGAGAGAGAGAGAGTGAGGGAGGGAGAGAGGGAAACGACTGCACTTGCTCACTTAGATGTGTTCACACAGAGAGAACACTGCATTGTGGAGTGTGTGTAAATCTTCCCGAGCGAGGGAGAGCGTGAGAGAGAAGCTTCCAGGACGGAGGGAGAGAGCATACAGAGTTACTGCTCTCTTACAGAAGAAAGGCTGGATGGTGTGAACTCTTCATCATGGGATGCAGCCTCTGTACTTTACAGAAGCCAGCTGAGCGATACAAACTGCTGTATGAAGTGTGCCGGGTAACTGACTCTCATTCACTTGTGCATTCGTTACAAACATTTAGGATAAGTGAAAGATTACTGCCAGAATGGATGTTGAAATCTTTACATGCATGGACTAGTATGTGATTTTATGATGCCGTGTAAAATATTTTCTCATCTCTGATGTCGTGGTCTGGCGATGTCCTCTGGTGAGACGGTGCACTTGAAGTTATAGGTCATTTTAAGGTTCTGCTGTCATGGTTATGTGGGTGTTAAAGGCAGAAGTTTGGGAACTTACCGGTGTTATAATGTATATCGATCCCCGAGAATAAAATGTGCCGTTCACATTGCCGTTTATAGTTTCTGTAGATTTAGAACTAATTTAGATTCAATTCAATTTCTGCTTTTTCTGGTAGCTGGCCAGTCTTTTACATTTTTATATAAAATATAAATTCAGTGCTGGTCTGTCTGTGTTTCAGTTTAAGTTTCTTCAGTGTAGTTTATAGTATTGTCTTGTAGTCTGGGATGTGGATTTATTTTTAGTTCTGGTGTGTCTCGGGATGCTGAAATTTACTGTTGCAAATGGTCCAGGGGGCTGTTATTGAGCCAGCAGGGGGCTGTATAGAGCCTGTTCACTAGTTCAGTTAATTTCTCACACACACACACACACACACATGCATACATTATGACCCACCACTGACATAATTATTAATACATTTAATTAATGTGATCTTTATGCCTAAATCTAATCTTAAACCCAGTAACAAGAACTACAGATTTTTTTGTTTTTTAATAAACACATTAATTTAATTAACAATAAAAAAACAGTGAAACAAATTACCTTGTAAGGACCTGCCAAATGTCCCAAAAAGATCTTCTGAAATCTGAAAAATCTGAAAAAGAATCTGAAAGCAAACAACAAACACAAGGAAATCCAGAAAGAGCATTAGCTCTTTTGTGTGTGTTTGTGTGTGTGTGTGTGTGTGTGTGGGCACAAAAGGAAAGCTAACAGGTACCCACTATGTGTATTACTCATATGTAATCTCTGCTGATGGCCGCGGTCTTTTGCTGTTGTGACTGTAGACGCTGTTGTGTCTGTTTTTCTTTGATCAAACTCATGTGAGAGTGGAACTAAAAGCCTTGGCTCGTATTGAAGGAAGTGCGTGTGTGTGTGTGTGTTCTAACAGTAAATTATGTTTTCAGTCCAGCTTTTTCTTTACAAAGGAAAAATATAGGGCCACCAGCATACATGACAGTCCTTTGTCCTGCTAGACCCTTTCTCTATAGAGTGTCATGCGACCTGTCATTTAGGTTTGATTGGCAGACTGTTAGCTAAGCGCACCACGCTGTTATTTTATGGTCCCCTCGCCTTGCCAATTACTCCTAACAGGGCTACCCCTCGAGTGGACTGAGCTTCAGCACACCAAGGTAGTCGCTCATGTTTGCCATCAAACTCTATCACTACTCGGATAAGGCATCCTGTATTCCTTGAATTCTCCCCTCCAGCTTTCTCATCAAATCATAAGTCAGGAGATAAACAGTTTCCTCTAAAGGCATGTAAGGGATAAGCGTTATCTCAGTGTGACATTGCCAAAGCCAAGTGACAAGCAACATGAATATTTCCCAATAAATGTTACCCATCAATGGATCAGGACAGGATTTGCGCATTGTGTGAGAGGTGCCTTATGGTTCTTGTCCATGTGATTATGGAACTCCTTAATCAGATCATGTTGTAATTTTTTTCTCACACATGTAGTGAGCTGGTTGGTGGATATGGTCAATGAGAGAAAGAGTGGTAGGGTGGCGCTGGTGGTGAATTTATATTTTTTAAATCAAAATTTGTTCCTTTGCCAGTTCCCACTCGTTTCCTATCACATAACAGCTAGATGAAGGCATGATAGCATGTGTTTCCTCCAAGACACATGAAGCCAGCAAATGTTCCAACTGCTAAGCATAATCTGAGAAAAGCACTTTCTGTAATCCTCAGAATGCAGAAGCTCGTGGACAACTACAACTAAATAGTGATTAGTGAATAGTGATGTTAGGGAAGAGTAACACCATCCCTTCCACCCAGAAAACCCCGCAGTGGATGGCTGTGAGATCATCAGGAGCTCGGCACTGATGATTTAATGAACAGAGCCCAAAGTTGGATTGAAACGTGAAAGCCATGTCCACTCTCGTCAGCTGTATTTCCCACAGTATATACCGTGTGTGCTTGTAGACATCATAGACCCATGTGGGAATACATGGATTTGAATTTTGCTGGATATTTTGATGACAGCAGATAGGTGAGTGAGCTAGAATGCGTCTGCTCTGGGAGGAGTGGGCGATGTTTGTGGGAGAATGGATGGATTACAGGGAGCTTCAGGCTCCAGGCTGGCCTCATCATCAGATAATACACACAGATCCTATTCATTAAGATGTCTGGTATCTTGCCCACCCCCAGCTTTTCACTTTCTTTCTTTCTTCATGTACACTGGTCCAGAATGATGCCTCTGTCTCATCAGTGCCTCAGGAGAAGAAACCTAATCACAGATGTCTTCTTCAAGGTCTCCACAGGACACACAGGTCTTCCTTAACACTTTCATAGTCCCAGAAACCTACAGTACGCAAGTACCAATGAAGCGATGACTTCACTGCGCTAGAAAGGCATATTTCTATCATCCAGTCCAGCTTCCTAAGTGCAAGCATTCATCATTAAAGGACAGCTTAACCTCCTCAGTGTCTTTGTAATATGCTTAGGCAAAGATCGAACAATGCTAGTTCCCCTTGATTCCAGAGAAAGCAGCCTATTTGAAAAAGACACTGTTAGGAAAAGCTTATTAGTGCTGGTGTATAAGGGGAGAGAAAAGCCATTTCTCCCTCAGTTAAGATAATTAAATCCCAGGCTAGGCACAGTGTAATTTTTCTTTTCTGTCCTTGCAAGAAGTTAACCTCACTAAGTGTGCCACAACCCCCTGCTGGTAGCTTCAAAGCTGGAGAGCTATACACCATGTGGAGATGCAAGTTCCTCCATTGGCGTTCGACCTTAATCTGGCTGCATGGCGAAAATGGTGTTTGACGCTAGGGAGACTCCTAAAGTCATCCAAAAGCAGTCCGTAATCGCCATGGCACCTGCATTTTTATTTTCCTTGTAGCTTCCATGCTGACTAGGTAGTAAGGTTCATCGCAAAAGTAAAGATTGTAAAGATCTTGGCTTCACAGTGTTTTTTTCTGTCTAAGAGTCTCTCTTTTGATGTGAACAAATAGTCTTTTGGAAGAAAAGAAAAAGGTCACTTTGGTCGGAAATGAACATGAGTCTAATTAAATTTCACGTAGAGATAAGGGCCGTATCTTGCGGAAGATTGAGGGGAGAGGGAAATAGATTTCGGATGCTACTTGTTTAAGCAATCTAATTAACTGGTAACCATAATGTGAGCTTTTCCTTGGAAGCTGCAATTTCTTTATCGCATGTTAAGAAACACCAAACTAAGATTTTGTTAATGCCCCTAATAAGACAGGGATCTGACAGTCAAGAGCATGGTCATTCTGGAGTCCCTGTGCTAATGAGGTTTGGCAGAGCCGTGGGGAAGCGGCGGTCTGCTTGTGTTGAATAAGTTGTAGGAAATCGGGAGAGAGACGGACACTAAGCTTAATCAGAGACAGATTGGGACCACAGCGCCTCCACAGCTGTTTCCCACTGGAGCAGGTGGCCAGCAGTCACCGGGGACCGATCGGTACGCTCTGGACCAGCCGAGACATAACAATCTCTCGCCTGACAAGATATACAAGTGACACAGACAAGGCACAGATATAATGTGATGGCTACAGCCATGATCTGTAGACAAAACAAGGGTACAGCTTAATAAGCAGGCAAACAAAACACTTTGTAATGAAGTTAATGGAACAAATACAAAATAACGCAACCCAGACACTACATCCAGGCTTAACATACTGTCGATAACAGAACATAAAGTACATATTAAAAAAGTGATAAAAAAGATTGCCCTTAAAGCAGATATATGTCCGTTTATGCAATGATTTGGTTATTACAAGCAAATGTAACTACCATATAGATACGATCATTCAGAGATCAAAGATAAAATCAAAATGAAGGTATTATACCAAGTAAGAATGATAAAATAATATTATTTCCATTATATTATAATATAATGGAAATAATAATGGAAAATAAATGGAAATATGATGAGAGCAGTGTGTTTATTTGATATATAGATGTAGGTCCATCATGTGAAAGTAGAATTCAGAGTGAAAATGTACTGGTGCAGTATATAAGAGGAATAATATTACAATATAACAGAATAAGGCATTATGTTGTAGACTCAGGCGTAGTACAGATGTGGCGTTGTGTAAGGACATACAGGAGCAGGTGTGATTGGGTCTTTTTAATGCGTGATGTGTTTGAACAGATGCTCACAAGTGCTTTGTGTTGATCCTCAAACATAACTAAGCCATCAGGGTGGATTCGGTGTGCTTTCTGCTTCTGTCAGAAATCTTTTGTTGGCATGTTTTTGTTCTAGTTGTGTGATCAGAAATACCACGATTGAAACGCGTCATCTAACAACCTAGCAATCAGTATTCGGACAACACCGTACAGACAGATGAATTCATCCGCGGACTCCTTTGTATTAACACCCTTAATGCTTTGCTCCAGTGGCTTGTTACCCACCGGCAAATGATGGAACATGATTAATGGTATAAATTGCACGTGTGAACACATGTTTCGGAGGTGAAAAGCGGGATGTATCCCTAGTGTCCGTGCTGAGTGATGAATAAAACATGGTGACAGAGAGGTCTAATCTCTTGTTAGAGCTGTGGGCCCCGTTTAAATGCAGATGATGGAGAGCCATTACTTCTCATTATTCCTCGTCAACCCGAGTACTCCCTCAGCGCCTAATCATCGCTGCCCCACTGTGCCGGACAGATGATATTTAAGACGTGCAGTTGAAAGCACAACTAAAATAACATTTTAACATCTTTTAAAGTCTGTTGCAGTATGATTTTAATGTCCTCATTGAATAATGGTTGTTGGCTTTTGACAGGATGAAATAGAAATACCGTAATTCTTCTTCTTTTTTTCTTAAAAAGCATCCATGTTGATGCATTATTTCTGATCTTTATACATATTGTAGTAACTAAGCGTATTCCTGAAAGTACGTTTCTTACAAAAATGTTCAGCATAGCACAATATCATGAGCGCCTTGCATACATAATAAATAAATAATAAATCACTCCCCATAAACCCCTAGTAGCCAAATTAAACTCAGACCGTTCATGTGCGTCATAGTACTTTTGTGTTTTAATTCAGTAATACAACCCAGGAAATCATCTCAAAGTAAGTCTTTCTTTCTTCTTTTTTTTTTTTGAATGCCTGATGTTTTTGGCTTGAGAGCAGAGAATTAAGGAGACAGTGGACAAACCTCCACGAGATCACCAAATCCCAGGAAATACTCGGAACAATCCCTCGGATTTGTCATTTTATAATGACTTGTACCACAGTGCTGCTGAATTCTCAATCCTGACCTGGCCAGGAGGTGTTCATGAATTTTTGATAAGAGCAGCTCTGACAGTATTGCAGCTGTTAATTAAAAATCACAGGGTTAAGTTAATACACTGAGGGTAATGTAATGTGTTGGAGGGTTTTTTTATAGAAACAATGGACTGGTGTGGACAAATAATAAACCTGACCACAATGTGCTGTTATTTAACAAAGAAAAATGTCTACTCATTGATATGGCAGAAACGTTCTGCAAGAAGAGATTTCTATAACATTTAGTGATGGAGTCTCTGGTGACATTTCTTTGGAACAGTCCATTAGTTGTCCTTAGTTTTGTATTGAGCTACACTACACCCCCACATCCTCGATTATTGACTTATAACAGCAAAGCTTATCATGTTTATTCCTACTACACTCCATGAGCAAAAGTTTGTGGACACTTAACCATACACCCGTGTGCTTTTTGAACATCCTATTACAGATTTCATCTCCCTCTTGCTTTTATAGTAACTTCCACTCTTCTGGGAAGGCTTTCCACTAGTTTCTGGAGTGCAGCTGTGGGGATTTGTGCTCATTCAGTCACAAGAGGGTTAGTGAGGTTAGAAGTCCTGGGGTGCAATGTTCCAATTCTCATCCAGCACTAAGATATTTAAGGAGCATGAGGTCAGGGCTCGGTGCAGGATAAGCGAGATCTTCCACTCTGGCTTTAGTGAATAATTGCTTCATGGAGCTTGCTTTGTGTACAAAGACATTGTCATGCTGGAGCAAGTTTGGGCCCTTCAGTTCCAGTGCAGGGTGATTTGTAATCCTGCATCATACAAAGATATGCTCCACATTTTGGACTGAATTTCTCATGCCAACTTTGTGGCAACAGTTTAAGGAAGGTCCACATATGGGTATGATATGGGTGCAGTATATGGCCACAAACCTTTAACCATACAGTATATAACAAATTTGTCACAGAATTATAATTGTATTGTAAAGACTGTACATTGCACACGATTTCTGCCCGTTTCACTCCATTTCTGGCAAAATTACTTAATCCTTCATTTCCCTTGAACTTCAGTCCCACTGAAAGACTATAAGACTGGACAGCGTGGCTTCTCTCTTTGCTTGAGGTTGTATTGGGATGCTGAAATGCTACTGTTTAACTAAATATCATTTATCATAATGTAGCTTTCAAAAACGTATAAAGTTCAACACTATTATTTCTCATTTCGCACCTTCTGGCAGCTTGAACCGAATATCCACTCACAGGAAACCTCTGCTCTGTGTGGCACCTCTGACTGTGGATGGGAGGTAAAAACAAAGGAAGTGGATTAAACCTCTTTCAGTCATTCCAAGGAGTCTGGAGAATGTTTAT
>JAOTRJ010000019.1:5598174-5609405 GCA_028564905.1 Leptodoras praelongus
GGATTGGCGCTCTGTCTAGGGTTGTTCCTGCCTTGCGCCCTATGTGGCCGGCTAGGCACCGGCTCCCCCGTGACCCTTTAAAGGAATAAGCGGCCAAGAAGATGAATGAATGAATGAATATATATATCATTGTAATATATTTATAATGGTATTGTTTCTGATGTTATTTAATTAATTGACAAATATGCCTACCTATTTGTGTCCCTAAGAAGTGCATCAAACCCTAAATGGTTAGCAATTAGTTAATTAGTCATTTTGGCAACCCACTGACAAGAAGTCACATTTAAAAATATGTCTTTTTGCACGTCCTGCTTTTTGTAATTAACCCTCCATCTTGTGCATAATAACATAATGCTCTCAGTTAATCTCCCAGGGTGGTGCCATATTTCACTGGCCCTAAAATTGCTCATCTAAAGAAATCAGTTTCTTGACACACCCCCACTTCATTACCCACAATCTGCTTTCCCTAAGAGCCCTGATTAATTAAGAAGGGGCTCAGTCTAATTAACGTTTCTATTCTGCAGCATTTGCCTCGGACCCCGAAAAGAAACAACATGAAATTATTACAGTTCACCCTCAGTTAGGGGAAATTGATCAAAACAGTCAGTCTGTGTAGCCATATTATACGCAAACACGCTATGAATTTGGTGTTTATGCTGCTCTGTGCCAGTCCATAGAATATCTGCTCTTGTGCTGCAATTGAAGCATGACTGATGGAAAGAGAAAAGCCTGCTGAGGTAGAAAAAAGGCTCCTGGGAGCTTAGGGATGAGTGACTGCCAGCTGTGTTTCAGAAGGAATTTGAGAAAAGGGATAGACCCTGTTGAACGAGGAGTCTTGACTAACTACCAAGTTCGCTGTGTCTGTGTGAATGTTAACAGTTTCACTCTGAGAGAAAGCATGCACTTTATATTATTGCAATAATGATCATGAATTTGGCAGTGTGTGTGAATGTACGTATGGTTTGGTGTACATGTCATAAAACTAGTTTTACTTGTTCCCAATCCCTCAGTACTCATCAAAGCAGCAGTTTAGCTCTAACAGCGATGTCCAATGTCTATTTCCAGGTAAATGGCAAAGATCTGTCCAACGCTACTCATGAGCAGGCAGTAGAGGCTTTCCGCACAGCCAAGGAGCCCATCATGGTGCAGGTGTTGCGCAGGACGCCGAGGGCCAAACCGGCAGGACCTGACGTGGACGCACAGCTGATGGACATCAGTACACAGACAGACATCACCTTCCAGCACATTATGGCCCTTAGCAAGCTGCCTACCACAACACCTCCTGTACTCGATCAGTACATGCTACCTGAAGGGTGAGTGGCACCTGCTTTGGCGCATCTGAATGCACAGAGTGGAGTGATTATATTTTTTAGGAGCATTCTCGTAGCATAGGGCTGATCTTAAATGATAATTGGATCATTTGTCCTTTGTGCTTTGATGTTCTGTTGTAGAGGTATTCAAATATAATTTGACACAGTCCACATATATAAAATTACTTTGTGAGAAAGACTCACATCTCTGTGCAGTCATCTTTAAACAAATCTTTAAATCGTTTGTGAACCACAGCAGAGTGTGAATAAAACGAATGAATGAAATTCTCCCTTTTCCGACAATTGGGTTAGCTGCTCCGTGGTCCAGTGAGCTGCCTTTAGCTTTCCATAAGTGCACGTGATGAACTACTCTGCAGCCGGGGATCTGCTGCAGAAGCCCAGCTGGTTTATGTTCATAAATATAGTCACTGAACTACAGCCAGGTTTATTTGTTTGTTTTCGGTGCAGTTTGTTTGTTGGTTTGCCTGTCTGTCTGACTGTCAGATTACGGAACAAACTGCAGGGCCGACTGTCAGGAACCTTGGTGGAAGGGTGTGGTGTGAGCCCAGGAAGAAGCCAATAAATTTTGTAGCAGATCCAACCTCCGCCTCATAGGATAATTTGCTATTTAAAAGTAATTAAGCATAGGAATAGTTAGCTCCTCTCATCAGCAGACACTAAACATGCCACTAGATTTGAGCATATTTCTACAAAAACAACAATCTGTGAGACAAAATTATTTAAGGAAATAATGAAATACACATAAATAAAATACTTCATACTGGCTTATTTCAGTACACCCTATAGAGCCATAGCCATCAGTAAAGGGAGAACCTGAAATGTCAAGCCATAGAAGCACTCCAGTCTTTCACTTGTGTCTTTAGCTCTATAGAAGCCCTACAGGACATCTGCGCTGTGGCATCTTACTGTAGAAATTTATGCAGCACTTGTTTATTTCAGTTTGCATTTTCCCTAAAAGGACCTGTCCCTTCTCTAATCTGTCCGTATGCCCCAAAGCTCCACGTCTCTCTCTGACATTAAAGGCACCGTTACTTCCTCTTGACTGATACCATTTTAAATAGTGAAACTAAACAGCTCTCACATTCCCAATGCATAAGTGAGGCTGATATTTTTTGTTTTCACTTAATTAACCACCCTTCTGTCTCTTACCCTGGAACATTAATGCGTCCGTTCATGTGGGCTTCTGGAGGTTCGTTACGAGAGCCTTCACTGAAGCATATGTTGCTTGGTAACACATCATTTTTAAAATAAAGAATGTGTTTGACTTTTGAGGAATTTTTATAATTTTTATATTTTGTTATCATTTTAGGGCTTCCAAGAAAAGTGTGGCCAAAAGGATTTGTAATGAGACGTCATAGAGGAAATATATTTAGCATAGCAAGAGACTTCTGAAAGTATGGGAGAACTATATTTTATAAGCTGTTTTATGGTGGTGGTGTTATTTTCACAGGCACACTCCCGGGCATGAGTATTTCGACCCGAACGAGTACCTTGAGAGCATGCAGCAAGATATGGAAAGAGAGGAACTTGAGTATGAGGTAACACACTCATCCAACCTAGTCTTTTATTCTTTTATTTATTCTCTCTCTTTGCTTGCTGTCGCTCTTCCTAGAAACATAAATAGAGATGTATTTCAGGTGTGCTCTCACTCTATGCCTGTAGTCTTCTGACAGCCTCCAGGACCATACCATTCCTTCAGTAGTTGCATAGTATTGACAAACCCAGTCCATTTGAACACTCACCAGGCCAGTCCCAAAGAACACATCACACAGTCAGATTGTTTTACTTTTACAGGAATGATTACAATTAGGTGAGTGATAGACACTTAACGGTAACTACGTTTCAATCGAAATGCAGATGCAGTAGAAAAACAGGCTGCAGGCTCATGAGTGTATTAATAATGAAGTGAAGTTCATTTTTTTTGACAGATGTTCAGCACACAGTTCTGATTTGACCTTTTGCTGGCCCTGAAGAGTGTTAATAAGTCACCACGGGGCCAGCAAGACACACGAATGATTAATAGAACGCCAAAGCCATGCTGACTCTCTGTCACAACCAAATAAAAAGTCCTTTCCCTAATGACCATTGATGCAAGTCTTGCCTTCAGGTGCAATACAGGGATAAAAGGAGGGTATGATGGGGCAGGTCATAGTGGATTTCCACATATTGGACCTCATTTATCAAACTGAATATGAACATGAATATGTATTAGCTTTGAATAAACATTTACACAAAAAATGTGCTATTGATAAAAATCCAGTTAGTTTGTAAGAACTAGAAGTCCTGGGTTTGTGAACATGAGCGTCATGTGATAGGCTTGAAATCATAGAATTACTGCAATGTTATGTGACATTAATTTGCTTTAATTTTAAAAAACAAATTTGCTGAGAAGACTCTACTGCTTCGTATTAATGACTCGAAAGTAAACAATTCAGCAAATCCACAACGTAACACATAGTTGTTCAGTTAGGATAAAAGAAAGGCCAGTGTATAAAAGGAGGTTTGGGTAATGGATATCTTGTAGTCGGTGTGCTGCAATGGCTGAGCTGCATGACTTGCAGAATTAGCGTACGGCCTACTTGCGCTCTTTTGCCATTTGTGTTGTTTTCAGCTGACTGTAAGCCTTCACTAAATGTAAATCTGCCATGCAGTGGGTAATTTATGAATGATTGTCATGTATCAGTATATCCACCTGAGTATGAGAAAGTCAGTGATAATATGTGCTGAATCTGGCATTGAATTTTTAGTTTAGGTTTATACACAGTAAATGATAATTGAGGCGCATTGCTGTTAGAACCTAAGTGACTTAATCATGCTGTACCAGCAGAACATGCTAAAAAAAGATGGAACAATTCATATACTGACACTGGCTGTGTAAAATATGGATACGAAAGATTTCTTTAAGATTATGGCATTTCATAAGCACGAGTGTTTTTGGTGGAAATCGAGGCTTGAACTGGTGTACCGAAGCGCAGGGAGAGGTGATTGAATTAGATTTGGCTAGTCAGCCGTTCGATCCGCCTCCTCTCTTGGAAATAGCAATCTGTATTTTACAGATTACAGGTGTTGACAAGTGATAAACGACGCTCGACTCTAGTGTCGTCCTGAGCTCTTCATTCATCCTGTCAGCCCTGACTCTGATAAATAAACAGCTCCAATCCAGTTAAAAGCCTGCGAGGCTGATAAGAGGGGCCTTGTCTGTGTTGTTCTGCTGATGACTATCTGCCTGTTAATGCTGGTAATGCACTCTATATGCTAATGTACTACATATAGACCCAGTTCAGAACAAGTTGTCATGTTTTCTGTAGGAAGTGGATTTGTACAGGACAAATATCCAGGACAAGCTGGGCTTGACTGTCTGCTATAGGACTGATGACGAGGATGAGACTGGGATATACGTCAGTGAGGTGGGTGACATCTCTGCCTGTGATGGTCATTTGAAGCCCAACAATCCTTATTAACCTGAGGATGCTATTTATATGATCCTGTTATCATTGTATTATTACTACTCTTACTGTAGTTATGAAAGGAAGATTAACTGATGAGAGATTTTTCTCTGCTATTTCAGTATTTTCAGCATTTTCATCTTGAAATGGTGCCCAATAATAATAATAATAATAATATAATCTCAATTGAGCTCAATCCATTATATGGTGAAATGAACTTGAGTAATGAAAATTAGAACCTGTATTATAAAGATGGCAGTTGATGAAGTGTGGCCTGTTTTCACTTCCTTTGACAGATTGATCCAAACAGCATTGCTGCAAGAGATGGTCGAATCAGGGAAGGGGACAGAATCATCCAGGTTTGTCCTAGGCTGGAACTCTATATTTTACATTGTGTCTTGACATTCAGAGCACAGTACAAGTTGTCCATGTATCTGTTATTCAGATCAATGGTGTAGAGGTGCAGAATCGGGAGGAGGCGGTGGCTCTGCTCACGAGTGAGGAGAACCAGAACATATGCCTGCTGGTGGCTCGGCCCGAGATACAGGTGCGTAAGCGCTTTCAAGCACAATCAGACCATCACAGGAAAGGATATGACGGCAAACGTGGATTTAGCAATCCCAATTAGCAATTTAGTTCTGAAATCCCACCCTTGAAATCCTCATTAACACTATGACACTATACTAACTCTAATCCACAAATACTTTTGAAACCTCTGAAATGTGTCCAGGTTTAGGAGAAATGTAGCCATGCTTATTAGGCTTAGGTTGACCGCTGTTCCCATTTGTCTTCTGGTACAGCTTGATGATGGATGGATGGAAGATGACAGAAATGATTTCCTGGATGATCTACACATGGACATGCTCGAGCAGCAGCATCATCAGGCCATGCAGTTCACTGCCAGCATGCTCCATCAGGTAAAGCACTCCATCAGAGAGACATGAAAAGTTCATATCAGTCCAGCATGTAGTCTCCAACTCTGTCCCAGTCATCAGTCTGTCGTGATGTCAAACAACCCTGCCATAGCAGAGAAATGACCCCAAGCCAGTCTTTTTTTTCTGAACATGGGTGTTTTTATGTATGAATCCTTTATATTGTGTATGCAAAATTATAGCCTGGCTATAGAAGAATGAGGATTCTTGACTAGCAGAGGTTTATAAGGAGTATGAGAGAATGACCATACCTGAAGCTCCAACTTCTTCCTAAAAAGTTCCATCTCTTTTTCCACGACAGACATTCTGTTTCTATACATACCATCCCCCTGTCTCCTCCACTATTCAACATCTCCTTGCCCAGACTCCTTACAGTTCACCAGTCACTTTTAATTTCATTTATGTTCTATACGCTCAAACTGACAGTTCTGTGATATTAAGATTTTCAGCCATATTGTTTGTGAAAGCAGACGTTTGTCTTGTTAACAGTATCTTGTTGTCAAGTAGAACCAATCAGTTCCGAGGTCTCATTTCTCGGTCCTTTGTTTCCTCCCAGAAGAAGCCTGTGGAGGACGGAGGCATGATGGACACAGGAACGCTGCTGTCGCAGCAGCACGAGAAGGACAGTGGCCTGGGCCGCACGGATGAAAGCACCCGCAATGATGAGAGCTCGGAGCAGGAGAACCTCTGCGATGACCAAACCAGTGCCTCTACCACTCTGGGCAGTCACAGGCGCCTGACATACAGTCAGGATACTTTGGGAAGCAGTGACCTTCCCTTTAGCAATGAGTCCTTCATCTCAGCCGACTACAACGATGCAGACTTCCTGGGTGACTTCCCGGCCGATGAGTGTGAGCGCTTCAGGGAGCTGTTGGAGCTCAAATGCCAGGTGAGGAGTGGAGGTGGCTTGGGCATCAGCTGGCCCAGCTTTGGCGCAGATGGAGGACACGGATTCGGCAGCGCAGGGGATGATGTTGTGGACAAGGAGCTGGAGCTTCTTAACGCAGAGTTGCGTAACATCGAACTAGAATGCCTGAGCATTGTGCGGGCACACCGTACGCAGCAGTTACGTGAGCAGCCGTGGATGTTGCACAACAGCGGCTTCCGCAATTACAACACAAGTGTGGATGCACGGCGCCACGAGCTGGCTGATATCAGTGAGCTGCCCGAGAAGTCCGACAAGGACAGTTCAAGTGCCTACAATACAGGAGAGAGCTGCCGCAGCACACCGCTTACCCTCGAGCTCTCACCAGACAACTCTTTACGCCGAGCCAACGAAGGGCTTGCAGAAGCCAGTGCAGGAGGTCCTCTGACAGGTCCCAACACCAGAGCCTTGAGGCCCCTGCTATCACCTGTCCAAGAGGCTTCTGGCTCAAGCAGGAGCCACACTGCTGCTCCCAAAGAGCCTGATGCTGGCCACCATTCTGAGGCCAAAGAACGCAAGCCGAGTCGCCTCAGCCATCCACACTCGCCCTACAAACATGCCCACATCCCAGCACATGCTCAGCATTATCAAAGCTACATGCACTTGATTCAGCAAAAGTCAGCTGTAGAGTACGCACAGAGCCAGATGAGTCTTGCCAGCATGTGCCGTGACCCAGTGTCTGCCGAGCCCAAAGCAGAGTGGAAGGTGAAGATCCGCAGCGATGGTACACGGTACATCACCAAGAGGCCAGCACGTGACCGCCTGTTGAAGGAGCGTGCCTTGCGCATCCAAGAGGAGCGCTGTGGAGGCATGACCACGGACGATGACGCAGCCAGTGAGCTGAAGATGGGCCGCTACTGGAGCAAGGAGGAGCGTAAGCAACACATAGTACGTGCCAAAGAACAGCGTCAACGGCGCGAGTTCATGAAGCAGAGTCGCACAGACTGGCTGAAGGAGCAGAGCGGGAGTGGCGCTGATGAAAAAAAGGAGGTCAACATCATTGAACTAAGTCACAAAAAAATGATGAAGAAGCGCAATAAGAAGATCTTCGACAACTGGATGACCATCCAGGAACTGCTCACGCATGGCGCAAGGTCTCCGGACGGGACACGAGTGTACAACTCGCTTCTGTCTGTGACCACAGTGTGAACTGGTGGCTCTGACCGCTGTACATAGGACACTACCGATTGGGGTAGAGTATCCTGCCTCGTTCAATGTGGCAATGTTTGTAAATAAGGAAGTAGTAGGTATCTTTGTTTGAAGGGATTTTGTGATAAGAGAAGGTACGATGAGAGTTTTAAAGAATGGACTAGGAGGAGAGAAAATGCTTTTGCGTAATACTTTCTACATCGTGCTTGCTTTTTGAGTTAATTATAAAGGAACCGTTTAATAACATTTCTGAAAACCGCTTCAAGACCACTTGTCATTAAACAACCACCGGCAATTTTTATCAGTATTTTACTTATCATGCATACATTCGCTTAGTAATACTGTGTATTTAGCTTCATGGCCAACACAATACCTTGGGAGGATACGGTTACATTTTAGCAATACTACAAATAATAACGTTTAAAATATGTTAAAGGTGCTGTTTAAAACAATTGCATTCTGAACAGTTTGCCACATTGTGTTACAGCTGTTAAATAGGTCAAGACAAGTTAAGGTGCGTGCCTCCAAGAGTAAGTTCTCGTTTTGTTCATTTGATAAACTGTAAAGCAGTTTGCCTTGTAAAGGTACATTCTGTGTTCGTTTTTTTTTTTTTTTTTTTTTCTTGAACAGCATAATGAAGACCTAGTCATTAATCTGCTGAAATAATCAGTTTTAAGTACAGTTCTCAGAATCCTAGCCAAACCTTGAGACACAGGAAGCAGTATTGCAGAAACGTTTTTCAAAGTTTTTATTGCTTGATGCGAAAGACATTTAATATGATTTACTGTATGTATATAGCACACCACAAAGGATGTAAACAGGATTGGTCTTAAACAAATTCAGTGTCAGGTTTGCTTTTTTACAAATGCTTTATGGTCAAAGAAAAGCGTTTTGTATTTGACTCCATGTATCAAATCCAAATAACACAACCTAACAAATCCTTAGTTATCAACACGATTTGATGTCTTGTAAAATGGGAGGAATAATAAATTATTGTTTTATATTTGACAAGCTGTTACACGTTGCCTTATTTGTGTCGGAAATGTTTTATGATGAATGCGGGTTAAACCAGAAAAAGAACCTAGATATTAATATATTTCCGATTCCAACCACAACTTACCAACCTTGTGTTTCAAACATACACCGAAGTACCAGAAAAACTGGCACAGCAGTTGATACTTGGTAGGTCCTCACACCGATGTTTGTTGAGGCCCCAGCATTGAATTCCAATGTTACTTGAGGCAGTGTTGCGCGCATATCACGTGAAACGATTCTCGCCAGCCGACGCTGGTCACGTTCACCCAGAGTTCGAGGTTTTGCCGGAATTCTTGCAGTCACGGTATGAACTTGAAATGCTCATACGTGAAAATCCAAACTTTGCTTCTTACCTCCAAAGTGCTATGACCCATCTCACCAGCTCCAACTATAAAACCGCGGTGAAAACAGCTCTCATGGCGGAAACTAGAAACTCTAGAAGCTTCCACAGATGTCTATCGCTTTATATACACATTGGCGGACACAACCAAATGACATACTTCGGTAGTGTTGCTATGTAATTTGCATAGGCTCCAGTACCAGTGTTTCAGTGCATTTGGTATCAATTTACCCTCAAGCCACCGATTATATTAATCAAGCTAATATGAAATCAGTAGTTGTTGTTTTTTTTTATACCAAGAGAACACCTGTAAACACCTGTGATATTTAATTTGCAAAGGAGAGGTGATCTCTATAAAGCATAGTTTCAACAAACTATAAAGCATTCTCTGTCAATGGTTCTAATAAACTGAAATTTTCTAGCCACATCTACAAGCTATACGTTATATGTATCCTACACAAGCAGACGCTATATGGACAAATGTATGTGGACACCTGCCCATTAGATCCATATGTGGTTCTTTCCCCAAACGGTTGCCAAAATGTTGGAAGGTCAGAATTGCCTATAATGCCTTCTATACTGTAGCATTACAGTTTCCCTTTATGGGAACTAATAGGTGCAAACCTGTTCCAACATGAAAATGCTCCTGTGCACAAAACCTTCCCGAAAGAGTGGAGCAAAGTGGGGACCAAATCTACATGAATAGTTTTGGAATGGGATTTTCATCAGGCATATAGGGCTGTGGTGGTCGTGTGTCCATATACTTTTGACAATATAGTGTAGGTAATGCCTTTCACTATTCTAAGCCCTGTTTTAGGGAGTGTTTTAGCACACAGTGAGCTTCATCTACCATCTACCAGAGTGAACAGAAAGCAATTCATCTGCAAGATTATTTAAATAAAAACACGTTTCATGCAGGCTTCCTAGCTGCAAGGAGTGCAAATACTGTAGGTGCACATACCCACTCGCATGTGAAGAACACATCCATGTGCCAGCAGGCTCCATTTCATAGTGGGCGAGTGTTTACTTGTGAAGAAGTTTCTGCTCAAGCATTAAACAGTTATGCTTTTGACTTGTAGCAGACGTGGAACTGCACTGTTGAACTTCATCCAGCTGTGAACAGAAACATCCTCCTCAGCAAATCCGTGCTGCTTATTTTAAACCTGTCCCTTCGCACGGCAATCCGAAACGGCACATTCACACGCCACGCCAAGGCAAGTCCAGAAGCGTATTACGTTAGTAACGTTGCCCAAATATAACGTCCTGAGAGGCCTGCTTTAGAGCATTTCAGTCAGCCTGGTGTGTACATTTGGATCTACACGAGTTCACAGGAATAAGTAAGCTAATAATAGAGGTAAGGTAGATTCAGTCTCAGCCTGTTTTGTGTCTTTTGGAATGTAATTGATGGTCCTTCCCCAAGGTTGATGCAGACCGCTGTGTGTGATTTATTTCCCCTGAGAAGGATTCACACATACAAAGAGGCACACACGTTGTTTAATAGGAGATAACAATAAGGCACGCAAGCCGAACAAAGAGCCGCTTGCATTCAATTCCAAAATTGGCTCGCTCTTTTGATGCAGACTGAGATTACTTTGATCGCTCTTCGCAGTTTGTCGCTCCTGGCGTGGTTTCATATCGGTATTGAATTAAACCAGGCAGTCCAGGAAGGCCAAGCTCATCTCATTTGTTTAAATGCAACACCAAAAGAAAGCAAAAGTTGAAGCAGCTGTAGAGTGATAAAGGCATTGTTTGGGTTTCTTGGCTTACTCTCAGCCTTTCCAGAAGAGGCAAGGTTATGGGTCTGTTTTTATCTAAGAAAATGCAGGAGGTTGTAGTATTGAAAGAGAAGACATTTCATTTGTAACTACGCCATGCATTCTTACATTCATGGCAACATTAAGAGTAAAAAAATAAAACCTCTGAGACAAACGTACTCAGTTGTAGTGTATGTGAGCTGAGTATTTTATCAGACACTATTGGACCTTGTTTTTTTCTACATATACAGTACAGGCCAAAAGTTTGGACACACCTTCTCATTCAATGCGTTTTCTTTATTTTCATGACTATTTACAT
>JAOTRJ010000019.1:5623436-5636848 GCA_028564905.1 Leptodoras praelongus
CACCAAACCTGACCTTAGTATGTTTAGAGAACTCACCATTAACATCTACAAACTGATAACGGTCAGTCAAATAGGACTTTGCACCATAAGAGTAGTATCTCTTCATGGGCATTGCTGAATGCCATGCTGCTTCAGGAAGGCTGCACTGCTACTGCCTAGATGTCACTATGCACTTTCTCCAGAACTGCAGCACTCATACTTCCATTTATATTTACTTAATGAAGAGTCATTTTGAGTCGTTCCTTGCACATATATCTGTTTTTAACCAGCCATGAGTGGAGCCACTTTGCTTTTAAACTAGTAGTTTAGTTAGCTACTATTAAAATGACAAACACTCCTTTTCATAATGTGTCTAAAATATAATTAATAAATCAGAAATAATGGAATGGAATATAATGCAAAGGCTTCCGAGGATTTGTTCAGTTTACTGAATTAGGGTTTCAGAGCCATCTGTCTGATACACAGTTGTATTCTGTGGACTCAGACAGGGATTCATTTTTTAATTTTAAGATAATATATATATATCCCAGGTCCCGGGTTCGATCCCCAGGTGGGGTGGTCTGGGTCCTCCCTGTGTCGGCGTGGGTTTACTCCGGGTTCTCCAGTTTGACACGGTGGCTCGGTGGGTAGCACCGTCGCCTCACAGCAAGAAGGTACTGGGTTCGATCCCCAGGTGGGGTGGTCTGGGTCCTTTCTGTGTGGAGTCTGCATGTCCTCCCCGTGTCCGTGTGGGTTTACTCCGGGTACTCTGGTTTCCTCCCACAGTCCAAAGACATGCACGTTAGGTTGATTGGTGTCTCTAATATACATATATATATATAAATAAAGGTTTTAAATAACATATGGTGGGTTGCAGCTGGTCAACTGCAGAAGAGTGCATATGTGCATATTGTGACATTAATAACGACCTTATAACTCATACAATATTGACACTACTGCCTCATGTCTGATTTTAAGTAGCTTGCGCTTGGCAAACTATCCTGAGTCACAAAGCCTCAGTGTTTTTAATGAGGACAGCCAATAGAAGATCTGTGAATTAAATGACACCTCTTTTGATTTAAGAGCTGTGTCTATTACCCAAGCGACATGGCTTATTTCCCGAGAGACTCACATTCAAAGGCTACAGTTAAACACAGCAGGCTGCTAAGCACCGTGGCTGGATTTGGACAATCCATTTTTATTTCCTCGGAGAGGAAGGGTAAATTTCAGTACAGTGGTTACAGACCCTCCCGTGACACTGAAATTGGGCTTTAAGCTACACCGCTATGAAACACAGCTGTTCATTAAAATGGATAAAGCCTAATACAGCTGTAACATGAATGCAGGATCTGATTAATTAAAATGATTTTTTACTAACATATTACTAATCAAAGGTCAGAATTATCTAGAAATATTTCAATAAAATTATTCAACAGTTAGCTCTAAGTGAGCGACAGAGCTGGGACCTTTAACTTTACATGTGTCAGTCTACCTTACAGTGTTCCATTAACTGTTATTTAGGCTACATTAACCATCGTTATCTATCATTGACTGTAACAAACTTCTCACAAGATTTTTAGTTAAATGTGTTAAATGTATTAAATGTATTATTAATTTATTTCTGTGGTAATGTGTAGTCCTACACAAAGTAGCACGCTAGTGTTTATGTGCTTGGCAAGAGTCTCGTCCCAGCTGGTTGTGGAAGTATTCGTGTTGGTGGAGCCAACAGCATTTTTATATGGAGATAAAATCATATGATTAGACCATTTGAATTTAATTGCAAAAATCTGAATTTGAATTTGTTGAAATTGAACCTTGCTCTTTTTTTTCAAATTGGGATGCACCTGTCAATGGCCCAAGTGGAAGCCTCTATATCATATCTCCACCTGTCCAACTGCACACTTTGCCAGGCTTGACATAAGGCCAACCCATCTCAAGGACAAATAAAATCATCTCGGTAGGCTGGGGCATGTGCAGACAAAGAATTCTGTCCATCAGTCACTGGAACATGGCTTGTGCCCTGACAAAAAGCCAGAACAGAAGGCTAACTGGTGTGGAGAAATGGTGCAGAGAGCCGTTTTTTCCCCCTTTACCACATCCAACACCCCTGACGCTTCCAGCCATAAAGAACTTTAAATGAGGAGGAACTTTAAATGACCCAGTGGAGGCCTGAGGTATGTCCCGAACAACAAACAATCATTTATACCAATTAATTAACACAAGCCACCAGTCTGTGTTAATTAGTTGATACAAGGGGGTGGAGCCTTCAATTTCAACACTTTATACACTTCCTATTGTGTATATGACATCACTGTAGGGACTTTATTGGTCACTGCCTTTTTCAGGATCTAAACATGGGAGATTATGCAAAACAGCTTTATAATGGGCCATGTGGAAGAGAAATACCTTGTGGCTTCCCTGTACCAACAACTGGGTTACAGATTCACCAGTTTGAGTTTTCCAGCTGACTCTTTTGTGAATAATGCTAAAGTATGGGTAGGTTAGGTGACTCTTGGCCACACTGCATGGCTATCTATGACCAAAACCTAGTAAAAGGAATGCCCTAGAGTGTCATCATGCAACTGCTCCATCAGACGGCGGCACCATTGGTTCAAAATGTTCTCCACCTTGGTTCCTGATGATTTTGCCCAGTGGGTATGAAGAAGGCTTGTGGGTCTGCTGTCAAATGCTGGGTGTCTAATATAAGATCTCAGGTTGGTGACACCACCCACTCTTTGGTGCCACCTGGTATTTGAGTTAAATGCTCGAGTGTCACGTTCCAGCACCCTCTCCAGCTCTGCACAAATGGAAACTGTGTCTCCCTTTTCAGCATCATGTCCCAGAAGTGCCTGTGATGTCAGTCAGTCGCACCAGCACTGAAACTTGTCTAATGGGTGGTGTACTGCAAGGAGTCAGATGTGTGTCACTGGTCAACAGGACTTGGATGTGTCGGCTACACTCTCTATAATCTGAAACAGAATTTCACAGTTAAGGATGTAGAACCGAATGTTGAAATTCAAAAAGAAGTATCAATTTTTAAAAAGCCTATTACAGTGTTTCAGTAAATCTTTTTCTCCATTATTTTAATACAGTGGATAATGAAGTAAATATTACGCTGTTTTAAATAAGTTTCATCTGGCCCAGTTACGTATGTCTTTCAGCTGGTTAGTCAGCCAAAGTTTCTCAAAACAGACTTCATACATCATTAAGTGTGAAATTTTGTTTCATAATTTGGATTGGTCATTTGTAAACCATAAACACACACACTTTGAGAATGTACATTGTAAAAAGCGCTGTATAAATAAATTTGAATTTTGACACACACACACACACACACACACAGTGTGAGATCAAATCATTACCGAACAGAACAAACATCTTAAATGGCTGCGTTTTTTAATGTACAATGTAAATGTACACAAAATGAACTCGAATGCAATATTAGTAACAGTTTAAGAACAAGCTCATGTTATTCATACAGAAGAGCAATGACGCGGTAACATTTTGACCGGATTGCATGTGACATCATTACTACTTTACTCCATGTTGTGCAGTGCAGCAGATAAAGTTCCTATTCACTCCTTACAAAGATAACAGAAGTTATGTGTTCATTTTAAAAGGTAGAAAATTTTAATCAAAAACAGAAAAAGAAAAACAACTCATTTGCACATTTAAAATTAGAACATTTATTGCTTCACCTGAATACTGCATTGAAAGCACACGCATTCAGTATACACAAAGATCTTACAATAATATGGATCCACAAACTGCAGTGAACACAATGCTCTACAAAACTACAGAAATTTAAAAATTCTAAATATCAAAACAGTACAGGTGCAGTAGAGGCAGTCAGTTGTAACTGGTGAGACAGCGTGGTATAGACATGAGCGCCTAGGACACACTCTCGCTTTCACAAACACACAGTTTTAGCTCATCTGACTAGAGCGCAGACTGGCTCTAAAAAAAAAAATCCTCAATTTCTCAAAAAAAATAAGAGTGATTCATTGAAATGTTCATATATTATCATTGTGAACCAAAAACGATCTTTCATTTCAAATCTTTTCCATTCAGCATATGTACCTTTTATACGAATCTATTTCCTTCATTACAGTCTAGGGTGCAACAGCACGAGTTTAAAAAGGGAAAAGATGGCCGAATTGGGAGTTCTGGGAAGGTGGAATGTACAATAGATGAACAAATACATATATGATAAAGCTTTCTATACGGGTCCATATGCAGACGTGTAACACACAACCCTGAACCGATAACTTAAACTGTGTGGGAGAAAAATAAATGAGTAGGAACTATAATTATGACCCTTGCTTCAAACTGTAATAAGCGAGGGGTCTTTGGAGAAACTGTATAAACAAGGAGAAATGATACTGTTCTGGAGCTAAAGTGAAGTCTGTGTCACTGAACTATGAAAAAACAAAAACCACTCCAGAACCCTTAAACATTTACAGCCTGTACAGAAGACAACCAAAGTGAGGGGCTCATCATCCCTCAGCCGTACTATAACAGAAGGAGAAATGCCTTTGGAGACCGACTGCACTCAGTGGTACTAAGGTAAGGGGGTGTAATTGGAAGTGTGTGAAAATAACCTTCCAGTTTAAAACCTTCAATACAAAGCTAAAAAGGAAAAACAAAAACATCACATATGTACACCAGCATAGTGTCCACCCATAACAGGTAAGAAAGCTGGAAAAAGTAGGTGAAGCTGGACCAGAAGGCTGTTGGCGGCCCCGGTTAGAGAGCCTGTCCTGTTACTGTTAGTGTGTTCTCAAATCTCCACACGCTGGTTGTTGTTGTTTATGCTACAAAGTCTTTGTTTTGGGAGGATCCTTAATCCTGCTCCATGGGCTCTTCTGTGTTTTCCAAGTCTAGCTCACCCAACTCCACGCTGCCCTCTGTGGGCGAGTCTGCACCACTGGGGGTGGAGTCAGAAGAGGTGGCAGTGTCGGCAGCGAGCATGTTACTGTTACTGCTACTGCTACTACTGTCCGGCTCACTAGACTCCTCCTCCACCTCCTGCCTCTCAGGGCTGGAAGCAGGAGCCGTCTGCTCTGACTGGTCCATATCACTGGATTCCTGGGTGGAACCGGAAGGAACTTCCCTCTCTGCACAGTCGGACTGCGTACTGGACGGCTCTGCAGAGACAAAAGAAAGGGGTTTAGATTCAGGCTCTAAACACAGACGTGCACTTTTAAAGAAAGAAAAGTGATAAAGGGAAAATTATTTAATAAGGGAATACTGTTTCACTGGATAATCATATACATTCAGAAATTTAGTAGCTCAATTAAAAAAAACTAAAATTTTTTTATTTAGAATTATTTAAGAAAACCAGGAATTACAACAACTATGTTGAGCTGCAAACTGTTTTAAACTGCCTTTACCCATGGTTAACACTTCAACCTTTTATGCCTTGTAAGAATAATGAAATCTTGTTTAAGTTACTTGTCAAATGTTTAATGACGGATTAAATGACTATCAGGATAAAGCAGGACAGAAATGTATATAATTAACACATATACCAAATTCTATTCAGGTAGATCATGTAAGTGACAGATTACATATGATCTATTTTTTGACAAACACATTTAGACTGGAAGATAAAAAAAAATAAAAGAAAGAAAAAGAACCAACTGTTTTCAGGTAATACCTTGGTCCTCACAAACTGCTGTTGAACTGGCATCCTCCCGCTCTTCCTCGTGTCCTTCGTGGTTCTCCTGCGACATTGATGATGGCGACTCTGCATTTCCCGACACATCAGACACCCCCTCAGATTGAACAGTCTTGTCATCTGATTCACCTTCAGTGTCTTCCTCCTCCTCATCCTCACCTCCTTCCTCACTGAACTTGAGCCTTTTCACCTCCTGCTGTTCTTCCTCTGGATTTTCTTCCTCTTCTGCATGCTTGTTTTTTATGCAGCTATTCAAGGGAGAGGCGAGGCCTGCCGCAGGCACGTCACTAAAAAGATAAATAAAAACAACACAAAGTGCTTAACTATTCAAAGTGTAAGAGTGACCTTATATGCAACATGCAACTTTAATCCTAATATACAAAAGACTATAATGGTCAGTGTGAGTGATATTATTCATCTTAGAACTTTCAGTCTATAGCTAAAACAAGCTAAAACACAATACTAGCCACAACAAACTATTTAGACAAATATGAAACAATAAGGAGGTTAGAAAAATCATATGAAGTATACCCAACAGGTTTGCTGTGGCTTGGTGCTGTGTTGGTGTCTTTGTTTTCTGTGCTGTCCAGCAAACCATTTGTGGCCAGAGAACTAGATAGAGGGATTTTCAGTCTGTTCATTGGCCGAGGGGTTCCAGGCCCATTCACTTTCCTGAGGAATGGGAGACAGAGATATTAAGCAAAAAGGATGTAATAACAGTAATGAGAGTTTTCACTTTATGCAGAATTTTAGAATATATATTTATAAACACAGCCTAATTTACCTTTCTGTGAATATGGATGTGCTACCTGGCAACATGACACCATTCATTCTGTTAACGCCACTACATCCATTTTTCCTGGGAATTCGACCAAAATTGTCATCAGTTAACATCAATTACTACTGTACGAGTCAACCTAATGAAATAAGATGTATTCATATAACTTACTCAGAGGTGGGATACACACAACTGACCACCATCACATTCTGGGAAAAGAAAAAGTGTAAACATACACAAAGTGTCTGATTGGTCAAATAGTAAGGGTATAATCATGCCACAATGCATTGCGATTCAAAAATGTGACGATGTGCATTGTGGAGATATCACGATTTCATGTGCGCTATCTGCTTATAATGCCATTTAATGTATGTAATAGCATTTTTTGAACAGCAGAGGGCTGTCCACCCTCACTAGCATAGTATAAGTCATGCTCTCATACATAACATTGTCTTCAGCCCCATTAACAGCCTAGCAGCTTCAAAACAAAAGGAAATGTGATGCAAACTCTGAAAGAGGCACAGTGTAGCAATAACCATAGACAGGTGGACTATCTTTCTTTTAATTTGAAGGAGACTATAAACTTTTTGTTAAAGTTTTCACTCAAGAAAACTATACATTATGGAATTTGAATTCTTACTTCAAAAATAAAAAAGGAATTTCACTCTAAGATGCAAAACATGTATACAAGAAAATATGCATTGTTTTACACTTAAGAAATAAAAAAAGAACCATCTTACATTATTGTTCTTTCTTTACAATATCGTGAACAAATTGAATCGTGAACTCAGTTCCGTGAAATGAATCCGTGAGCAGACTATCATTATACCCCTACCAAATAGTGCTGTTAATTTTCTAGAACAGCATCCTGACAGTAGTGCCACATGCAACTCAAATTACAGGTCCATATCAATACACATGTTCTAATACATTATACATACAGCGTCTATATTAACTTCACAAAATCCACAAACAGTGCATAACTGTTGCCATGGTTAGGTTTTCTGTGTGAAAACATTTATTTAGTATTTTTGGAAAGATCCTCCAATATCCACCACTTAACAGTTAGAACTAAAGCTGTTCCTTTAGGTTTCTAGACATTGTAGAGTTTTCAGAATGGATCACTGGTAAATTAGTATATACTCATGTAGCACATCATTCCTACAGAACTTGCAGAGGCTAAATGCCAGACTGGGATAACATTAGTTCCTGAATGTGTCCTGAACTAGATTTACAAGCAGGTACACAAACAATGAAACGCTTCTAAACAACAAAACAGTTCCAGTCTAAACTTTTCAGTTTTAAAAATGTTTATATTTCTGTTTGATTTAATTGTAGGACACTGTACTGCTCTGAACATCAAACTGAATTAAACAGTAATTCTTACCTTCTCAACCCCTCTGAGAAATTTCTCTGTTCCTGTGTAGTTCCTCTTGGGATCTGTGAGGAGCTCACACAAGCGCTGGATAGTGAATGGAATCCTAGGAAAGAAATGAACAAAATTAATTGAAATTGAGACATAAGCACATGGCCAAAGATTTTACACATCTTGCTCACACTTAACATAATATCCTAATAATGTATTTAAAACAATTGTTTAGCTACGAAACATTCCTCAATCCAAGAACCAGGTCAATCTACCAGTTTTCATGTCTTCATGCAGGACAATGACAGTAATCTGAAGTGCCCACAACAGCAACATACTGCATGCTGAATAGTAAAATAGATCATAATTAAAATATAATTATCAGCAGAACCTTTTTTTTTTTATATATATATACACATCTAAACATGTTATGGGACTGAATGCCTGAGAGGCTTCTCTCCCATCCACAGGGTGTTTGTCTCACATACATCAGTTATGTACAAAAACAATCTGACTGGTCACCGACAGGGGGCACTGCCTGTAAGAAAGAGACAGGGTCATAAACAAAAAGAAACAACGCCAAAAACACAGACTATGAATTTTACAGCAAGACCAACGCTTCACAGCTGTCTCTTTTAACACAATGATTATCTTCAGTCTGTACTTAGTGCACTTTCACAGAGATAAGTTTGTCCAAACTGCCCTTCACCATTACCCCTTTCACATGTGCACTTTAATGCAAGAATGTAATGATTATTAACGGGAAGGGGTTGAGTGCGAATACTGATGTAGGCAGGATGAGACCTAGCACGTTTCCTGGAAGATCATTATGAAGGGTCATGCGTGAACAGAAGCAAATACAATATCAGCAAAAAGAATGACATCTTGATTATTGATCTACCTCTTGACATGGTTGATTTAAACGACATAGTGGTGTACCATTAACAGCAAGTTAATGTTTCGGAATGGCCAAGTCAAAGTCCTGACCTTAATCCAACAGAAATATCGAGGAAGGACCTGAAGCGAGCCCTTCATGTGAGGAAATCCACCAACAACAGAGACTGATCGACAGTTACCAGAAACATTTAGTAGCAGTTATTGCTGCATAAGGGGACCATAGCAGATACTGAAGGCAAAAGTGTGATGTGCACTCACAGATACGCAACACTGGGCACATTTCTTTAATAAATGACCAATTATAATAGTTTTGTCTCATTTTGTTTACTGGATTCTCTTTATTTACTTTTGTGAAAATCTGATCTTTTATTTCATATTCATGCAGAAACATAGATGTGAATGAATGTATTTTCAAGCACCACTGTATGTGGGAAGTCAAATAAGGAGAACAAGAGAAATGTCTAGAAAAAAAATAACTCAGGAATGAAGCTGAAATGCAAATTCTATTAAATCCATTGTATGTGGAATTTGGGACAGGTCTTGTGTGATGGGTTTCTTCTGGTTAATGTAAAACAATATTAAAAATGCTGCATGATGCCAAGTCCAAAAATTACTCCTTGGTGTTAAAAAAAACAAAAAAAAAACAAATAAACCCACATACATTCTAGATCTTCCACATTTAAATCAGTATCAAAATTCATGCTACTTTATAGCTCAATACGATAAGCAGGGAGCCAAATCAAGCCTGGGCATGGGGCCAGAGTTTGTGCTGCAGGCTGTTGGTTTTTGAGTAAGTCACTTCACACACAAACATATGAAGAGAAAAGTGAGATGCTGAACACCATCGAATATCAACTCCGACATGCGAGGCGAGGACAAAACACTGGCCAGCAACGTGTCGACTTTTTCTCAACGGCGCAACACGAAGAGCTATCTAAGAAACTTTGCTACAAGAGGATAATGACTATATACTTGTTTGTATACTTTATTATGCTGGTCCCACACTAGAGGATAATTGGGGAGATTCTGGGTCCGACTCTCTCCTCCTGACAACTGCAGGGGCGTACCGATTCAAGGCTGATCTGAATTGATTATCTGACCAAAACATCCTACAGTGTTATTTTTATAGAGCCTGCCTGATTTTGAATCGCAAATATCAAATGTTTGACATTTCTGACTTAAAATCCTGTGCGGTGAAAGCAACAGTGACAGAATATTAAGCAGAAAAGGACAGCATGCTGACTGAAAGGCTTCACCAACTAGATGCTACATACTTGTGCAGAACTGTGTGTACAAATAACATCAATACGAATAACATTATTTGTGTACACACGCTGTGTGGCCAAAAGTATGTGGACATCTAGCTATTACACCCAAACTGTTACAACAAAGTTTGAAGCACACAACTGTATAGCAAATATCTGTATGCATTAATATTTCATTTTACCCTCACTGGGAACAGACTAAGAGGCCCAAACTTATTCCAGCGCAACATTGATCCTGTGCATAAAGCGAGCTCCATGAAGACATGCTTTGTCAAGGTTGAAAAAAGTGTAAGATCCTAAGTGTCCTGCACCTCAACTCCAATGAACACCTTTGGGATGACTTGAAGACTGACTGTGCACCAAGTCATCTCACCCAACAGCAGCTCCTGAACTCACTAATGCTCCTGCAGCTCACAGGTACACTCCAAAATCAAGTGGAAAGCCCCTTTATGGTCAGGTGTCCACAAATTTTTGGCTACAGACTGTATAACACTAGTGTAGAAATAACAATAACGTTAGTATGTAGCAGTAGGTGGCACTAACAAATACTCCGAAATAGTATAAAACATCAGGTGTGTGTGATCCTGACCCGAAACATACAGTGTGTGTGTTCTTACAATTAAAATCTGCAATGTCTGTGGTCTCACTTTCTCAAAAAAAAAAATTTTTTTTTTTCTTTAGTGTACACCAGGCATTAAACTACATTAGCTCCCACTGTGTTATAAAATTATTATTATTAATAATAAAAAGTGCCTATAGCACCTTTCACAAACCGAAGCTTGCTTTACAAGGGAGACAGGTGCCAACAATGATTACCAGGAAGTGAAGTGCAGAGAAAAGGTAAGTTTGGAGCTGAGCTTTAAAAGAAGACACAGAGGATCGTGATTGAACGGAAACAGGTCAGGAATCCCAGAGGGTTGGGGCAGAAAAAACAAACTAGGTGCCTGGACGTCACACTGGAGCAACCCTGGATAAAGACTACTCACCCGTTGTATCCGCTGACGATCTTCAGTATTCTCTCTTTCATCTCCTCAAACGGGACGGACTCCACGTTCGGGTTTGCGGGTCCTCTCTGCTCTGGCGCTGAAGCTCGGAAGTCCTCCATCACCTTCTCCAGTTTGAAGAGAAAATAGCTTTTAAACTGCGACCAGGAGACCCTACAGAGAGAAACACACACACATACACGTTTTCCTGTTTAAGTAAGAAGAGCAGGTTTCTGATATTCTCATGACGAACTTCTCCTTGTGCTTCAGAACAGCAGAGCTAAGCAGCGTGTAGAGGAAGTGAAGCGGAGCTGGTCCACATGTCTTACATGGTCTCTCCGGTCTTAGCGACATGGCACAGAAACTGGTCCAGCACCGGAGACACTTCCTTCTTCCCTTTCTTCTCGAAATCTGAGGACAGCAGAGAAACACAATGAGACAACATCATCATCATGCACTGAACTACAGTACATACTGAATAAACACCACAACTTGCCCAAAAACTGTCCAAACACCCACCAGCCTGCTTTCATCCCACTTATCCGCTTATATCCAATCCTACCGACTACAACATTAAACACTGACAGATTACCGGCTTCACTGCTTATTCAGAACGAAATAGTGCTTCAGAGATTTGAATTTGAAATATTATAATTATTATAATAAAGAGAAGAAACACTCGTGTGTAACCTGGAAAAGATGACGTAAAACAACAAACTCCGCCTGTTATTACAACAATCCGGTAAACATTATTACTCTGAAGTGTCTAATGCGCAGCTAGCTAGCTCGCGGCTCAAAACTTGCTCAATGGCTACCAATTAGCAGCTAACCGGTAACCTCGCCAGCCGTGGAAATGGAAACCCACAAGGCAGACAAAAAACTTACTTCTACCACCCACAATTCGCACTTTAACTCATGGGGAAAAAAAGCGACGAGTCAAATCTCTAGCCGAAGAAGTTAGCAGCGAAGGCTAACGAGTGAGCTAAGTTGTCGTGCTAACGCGAAGGTTTGGTGGCTCCCGCCTCGGGGCTGTCTCACCGCCACCACCCGGCCTCCATAACGCCACTAACGCTAGTCAGTACAGTAAACAACTACTACAACCTTTCAGAGCCTCGAGAAGGGTGTCCATTTCCATGGTTCACGGGCGTGTAAATCCACCACGAAGCGACGTGCTAATGGCTCCTGTTGAAGAGGGGAAAGCGGAAAAAAAAATCCAATATGGCGTCCGTGACGTCACTCGTGGAAAGCAGCCGGTGTTGTAGTATAGTACGCAAACTCCAGTCACCTACGCTACCCTGAGCTCGTCTCTAATCACCGCTCAGCAGTGTGGATGTCTGAACGCACGCCCTGATTGGTCCGTTGAACAGTCAATCACTCGCTAGTCTTCTACGATTAACGCCCACCGAGCTTGTGTCCCGTTATTAATTAACCATTCTACCTGTTCAGCGCTGCTGAATGCTCGAATCTGATTGGTCAGAAGCGGCTTTGAAAGTAGTTCCGGCATTTGCCGCAGTGTTTATACCGTATCAATGCGCCCCTCTAATATGATCATTTGTATAACCTTAAACAGCTCGTTCACATGGGGAGAATAGAGTTACATAAGCTTAGAGTAATATAATAAATAGATTTGGAAAAAATGTTCTGTTATTTAACCAAGAAAAATATTTCACCCTCAAATGTAGTAAAGCTTTTGTTAGATTTTTTTGAACATTTACAGAAAATGACTTAAGCTCCTTGTAATGGTGTGTTTTATGCCCCCCCCCTTAGCCAATTTCCAAGCAGGTGAAGGTAACTGCATTTTTCAAACTGCTGCTCATGCTGCATCACAGGGCAATGTAATGACACTTGGAGGAAAACACTATCTGCGGTGTTTCTTATGCAAGAGATCACAGATGCCCATGATGGGCTAGTGTTGCTGGGATTGATAGGAGAGAGAGAGAGAGAGTATGACATTCCCACCCACCCAGAGATCACAGACAGTTTTCTAAAACTCACACTAGTTAATTCCTCCAAGTGTGTTATACCACCTGCTGATGTTGTATAAGAAGTAAAAAAAAAAGATGTGATGGTTGGCTGTGCAGCAACAGATGAGATACTGTCTCTGACTTCACATTTACAGGGTGGAGCAACTAGGTAGGTGTGTCTAACAGAGTGGACAATGAGTGGACACAGTGTTTAGAAACTTCAGCAACACTGCAGTGTCTAATCCAATCATAGCAGCATGACACACACCAGCACAGCACCACCACATCAGGGTCGCTGCAGTGCTGAGAATGATCCATCACCCAAATAGTACCTGCTCTGTGGGGCTCCTGACCACTGAAGAACAGTATAAAAGGGGACTAATAAAGTCAGCAGAAAAACAGATCTTTATCTGTAAAACTACAAAAGTGCACCTGTATGGTTAGTGGAGCTGATAAAATGGACAAAGAGTGTAGATACAAGGAGGTGGTTTTAATGTTAT
>JAOTRJ010000019.1:5655152-5668994 GCA_028564905.1 Leptodoras praelongus
GGCACAGAAGGTCATTGCTGAAAAGGCTGGCTGTTCACAAAAGAAATATTCTAATCATCTGAGATACTGGATTTCTGTTTTTCATGAGCTACATAATGATCCAAATGAAAAACAAATGCTTAAAATGTCTCTCGATGTGCAATGAATATAAAATATTCCATTAAAAAAAAGTCATCATAACAGCAGAGGGGTACTAAATCTGGAACGGGATGTTCGGCAGGCACATGTAGGTGTAATACTCGGGTGTCCACAAACTTTTGGTAATACAGCCCCTCCCACCCTGAGAGCACGGCCAATCTCTCTCTGAGCTCCCGGCTACGGGCAGCTATAGCATCACCCAGATTCGAACTAGCGACCTCCGGATGATAGGGCGAATGCGTGGTCGTTCAATAATGTAAGTGACCTTCATGAAACACCAGAACTGTGCATGCAGGAAAGTGTTTGCAATGCAAAACGCAAAAACAGAGTGAATCGGACTAGAAGGTACCATAGAGCCTGATGTTCTGATAAGAGCTGAAGTCAAATTAAAAGGCATGATTCAGCAAGAGAAATGACTCAAGCCTTTTTTTCCCTGATAAACGTTTGAGCATTCATCTCAGAGATAGGCCATCCACCAAACGCAAGCAAATATCACTAAATATGAAACGAACTAGAGATGTCAGAAAAATGAACTACAACGTTTAGCTGATAAGGAAAGGACCGGCCATAAGAGATAGTGAGAGCTCTAACTGAACTCTTACCTCTTTCTCAAACTGTTCTCTCAGCTCCTCTTCTGCAAAGATGTGAAACTTGATCTTCTTGATGCTGAAGAGAAGTGCTGATTTAACCATGGTAAGGGTTTCCTCCAGGCGGTTTCCACAAGCGACCACAGCAAGGTGCATGCCATCCCCCGTGCGAGGCAGCTTTAACCCTGACTGGCCCAGCTCACTCTTCTGCCTGCAGAGGTTAAAATAGGGTAAAAATGCTTACGAACTGTCTGTTAGTATATCGCCTGGTTACATTATGGACTCGACTGACACTTTACTTATATTAAATGGATATATTATGGAAAATGATTTCCACTGTGTCTTTTGCATATTCATGGGGAAAAAGAAAGTACACCCTCCTTCCATAAACAACAAGTGAGCTGTCCTCACCAACTTCTATAAACAAACAATCTCAGGTGACATAAAAAAAAAACACACAACACATTTCAATATGTAGTCATTTTCCCCCCAGAAAATAAACCAATACCCAGAAAGTAGAAGCAAAAGAAAGTTCCAGAAGCAGCCATGCAAGCCCAAACCATGACACTACCTCCACCATGCTTCACTGATGAGCTCAGTGTGGCATGCATTTGTATTCCGCCCCTGTACTCCGATACCCCTAAATAAACCTCTGGTGTGACCAACTGCCTTTAGAAGTCACCTACCAGAGGTTTGTTAGAGAACATCAATGAACAAACAGCATCATGAAAAGCAAGGAACACACCATACAGGTCAGGGATAAAGTTGCGGTGAAAAGTAAAGCAGGGTTAGGTTATAAAAAAAATATTTCCCAAGCTATGAATATCTCACAGAGAACTGTTCAGTCCATCATCCAAAAATGGAAGGAGTATGGCACAACTGCAAACCTACCAAGACATGGCCGTCCACCTAAACTGACAGCCCAGGCAATGAGAGCACTAATTAGAGAAGCAGCCAAGAGGGCCTTGGTCACTCTGGAGGAGCTGCAGAGCTCCCCAGCTCAGGTAGGAGAATCTGTCCACAGGACAACTACAAGTCATGTAATCCACTAATCTGGCCTTTATGGAAGCGTAGCAAGAAGAAAGCCATTCCCATTTTGCCACAAGCCATGTAAGGCACACAGCAAACATATGGAAGAATGAGACCAAAGTTGAACCTTTTGGCCTAAATTCAAAACACTGAATGTGTGGCAGAAAACTAACTCTGCACATCAGCCTGAACACACCATGCCCAGCGTGAAACATTTTAAACCCCTCAGTGTCACTGCTGGACTGAAAATAGTCCACCAACCAAAAATGTCCAGTAACCAGCATCCTGTGAGCACTGATGAAGGATTAGAGGATGACTAACTGTGCAACAACAGATGAGCTACAGTCTCTGACTTTACATCTACAGGGCGGAGCAATACAGTGGATGTGGAAAATGGACAATGAGCGTAGAGAAAAGGAGATGGTCATAATGTTATGCCTGATCGGTGTATAACTTCAACAACATGTTTGAAATGTCAGAACTGATCAGAAAGTTCCATGTTCAACAAATACCATGAAAAAACCCCCACAGATTTTGCACTGCAGTAAATCCAGTTAAACAGGACTAATTATACTCTCGTAAAGCATATTGTGACACAATGTGTCCTAATTTATCACAATAATCATAAACATTGAATTACTGCCCAGCTCTGTCTGATTTTGTAGTCCATGCACACAGCAGACACTGCATCCATCAGACTGAGCAAACTCTTCAGCAGCACAACCAGAGAGGTGCTTGGGGACACCGCACTCCGTTTCTGTTAGGATTTAGTTAAAAGAAACTAGCAGCCTGAGGAGTCTGTAGCCTTTCAAACTAAAGAACGAGGGGAAAAAGTAGACATCAAAAGACTTTCACAGAAGAAAGCAGACTTGAAAGTCAAACGCAGACCTTGATATTGGGTGGGGGAAAAGCTAAGAAGTGAACATTCATGAATGAGATACTTTTTCTGTCTGCCGGAGACCCAATCGCACTTCACACATTCGGCACAAAGCTATGAAGATTTCGTTTCTATCACAAAACACCTTCTGCTGTTACAGAGAGATAATTTACAAGAACTAGGCCAGTGCTCTGACAGACTGCAAGGCAGAGCAGTGAAATACGCTTGCTGCAAATCTTAAAAGGACCGAAGCAGACAACATTATAAGAGGAATAAAGTATAGCAGGGTGTGAAACAGTGACTATTGGCATCACACCACGATGCTTTTTATTCCTCTTATACAGCAGGAGTTGGCCAATGATTACCATTTTTAATGCATTAATGAATTCCACATCCTACTTTTAACAATTTATAGTTAATTGTAATGTTGGGTAAGGTTTGCTAATTGAACGGCAGGTTTTGTGGGGTTTTCCCCGGTATGCAGTAGTTAGTACCTACCAAAAGAAGTCCAAGGAAGGACAATTGGGGACCTCATGACAGGGTCATGGGCACTGGAGGAGTTTGAGCTGAGAACTGACTGGTCCGGTGACGTAGTTCCGGTTTTCGAATCGCTTGCCGGGAGTTACCTGTATCGGCTTGTTTGAACTCTACTGGTTGAGGCAAAAAAAAAAAGAAATTCCCCGTACTTCCATCTCTCTCTTTTTTTCTTCCTCGAACTATTGTTTCGCCGTATTTTTAGACTTTTTCCTACAGCAACCCTTTTTCGCTGCTTGTTTTAGGTGTTAGTTGCCTATACACAGCGAGCAGACGCCATCCACGCCGGATCTGCCCAAACTACCTCTACACATCTCCAATAAGGTACAGTTACGTTTATCATGGCCAACATTCAGCTTGTTCAGTGTGTGGAGTGCAGGATGTTTAGTCATTCTCCCTCAGTCATTAGCGGTAATTTTACTTGCACTAAGTGTGTATTAGTAAAGCAATTGCAAATTGTAATTGCAGCTTTAGAGGTGCGCATCCCGACTTTAGAGAGTGATAGAGAGAGTGAGAGTAGTGTAGTGTCTGTAGGGGAAAGTCTGGATGCCTTGGGCCAAGAGTTAGCAATCCCCCAACTCCGGCATCAGAGCCCTCAGAGCGGGTCGAGTGGGTGACGACTCGGCGGCATAATCGCAGAGCCAAAGCTAGCGCTAAGGCTCGCCCACGGGAGCACCGCTCCTCTCCGCTTCGCGTGTCCAACAGGATACAAGACACTCCTGCTGAGGGTCTGATGATCACCATCAAGCAGTTTACATCTCCAACAGTGTGGACTTTGAAATTTGAAATGTTTAATCAGTCTGGTTCCTCTCAAAGTTTCTTCCTCTTATCATTTGAGGGAGTTTTTCCTTGCCACCGTCGCCACTGGCTTGCTCATTAGGGATAGCTGTTGATTTCTTGTCTTTGTAAAGCTGCTTTGAGGCAATGTCCTTTGTTAAAAGCACTTTAGAAATAAAATTGAATTGAACTAAAGGCTGACTGATTTGCACTGGGATTGAAGGTTAGTCTGCCTGGTCTGATCTGATGAGCTACTGTAGCGCAGACTGCGGAATGCTGGTTATGATAGAAAGGTGTCAGAAAACACAGCGCATCACAGCTTGCTGTGTTTGGGGCAACATGTATGCAGACAGGTCAGAGTGCCCATGCTGAACCTTGTACACTACCAAAAGCCTGGCACTCATGTGGATGTTTCTTTGCCATTTAAAACCTACCTAACCCACTTTAGCAGACCAAGAACACCCCTCAATGGCAACAGTATTCCCTAATGGCAGTGGCCTCTTTTGGCAGGATGATGCACCCTGGCACACTGCAAAAACTGTTCAGAAATGGTTTGAGGAACTGACAAAGCATTTGGGTGTTAACTTGGCCTCCAAATTCCTCAGATTTAAATCCAACTGAGCATCAGTGGGATGTGCTGGACAAATCCAATCCAGGGAGGCCTCAGATAACAACTTACAGTATTTAAAGGATCTGCTGTTAAAGACCCGGGGTCATATCACAGCACACCTTCAGAGGTCTTGTGGAATCCATTTCTTAAGGGGTCAGAGCCGTTTTGGTGGCACAAGGGTGACCTACACAATATCAGGCAGGTGGCTTTAATGTTATGGCTGAATGGTGCACACACACACACACACACACACACACACACACACAGTCCCTATACACAGCATTCTAAGAACTACAATCATTCCCAGTTCCTGTGGTCCAAACACACGAGACAGGGGGCACTATGAAAAAGTTCCTCCTGTGCAGGCACCCATCGTTGCCTGCAGACATTCATTATTGTACTGCCCCCCCATCCCAAACTGTCCAATCACCAGCATCCTGTGAGCACTGATGGACTACAGGATGACTAACTCAAACTGTGCAACAACATATGAGCTACTGTCTCTGACTTTACATCTACAGGGTGGAGCAAAGAGTGCATAGCAAGTGAAGTGTTTAAAAACTCCAGCAGCACTTCTATGTCTGATCCACTCACACTGGTAACACACACACACACACATTACAAATAAAACACAAGGAGTACCATATTAGCTGTCCCATTTTTTGAGGAAACTGTATGCACTGTAAACCATGTACACAGTTCACCTGAAATTCCCCTCTACAGCTTAACTACGGCTATGCCACCACGCGTGGTACTTCCCCATATTATTTTTTGAACTTTTTCACTTCCTTTATTCAGTTCTTCAAATTTCACAAGCGCACAAGGTGGTCATACACACCACCCTCTGCACATGCTGCTCAGATGTGTTGACATTTAGTGTATAAATGTGTATCCCAACAGGATCAACAAAACCGCATTTGCATCTTCGGTAATCAGTGGATTTCTGCATGCAGCATTGTTATTTCATTATAAGAAGTGCCGTTCAAAAGTCTTCAAAAGGCTTTGCACTAAATACGACTTCAAAAATAATTCCTTTAAATCATTCTTAATAAGGGGAAAATGCTACAATGCGCAGTAAACCGTTATAAACTCAAACCCATGACCTTTATTCGTAAACAGCAGGCCCTGGTACACTTTGCAAGGAGTTTAGCTGGTAGACTTTCTGACCATTTTGAAGAATCTGCCTTAGTTCTAAGCATGCAAAAGCAAGGAATATTCATTTTGTTGCTTTCTATACCGCCATTCAACAAAATATTGGACACCACAAGTGATCCACTCAGGAGCAGAATTCTGATACACAAGTATATATATCCATATAATATCCAGGCTATCAGTTTTTCATTTACAATTGCCTGGTGCACAAGCAGATTAATAGGCTGTTCATATAACAGTTACCAGCACTGTTTCTTCTTTCACTTGTTCAAAATCCTGAGAAAGGAAAAAAAAAAAAAGAATAATAATAATCTTCCCATCCATCTGTGGCGTTACTCTTTTCGGAATCGCATCACTTGCTACACTTGATGTAGTCTTGCTATGGTTCATAAGAACCACACTATGGCCAAATGTTTGGGATATAGCTCTTTCTTTGCCATTATAGCACCCCCCCCCCACTCTTCAGGGAAGGCTTTCCACTAGATTTTGCTCAAAGAAGTTGTACTCATTCAGCCATAAGACTGCGGTCACGCACTGGTGTCAGGCGAGAAGGCCTGGGGCACAGACGTCGTTCCAGCTCATCCAGTATGTGATCAGTGGGGTTGAGGTCAGGGCCAGTTGAGGGAGATCTTTCACTCCAGCTTTGACAACGCATGTCTTCTAAAACACACGGAAACGCCATAGTAGATGCATCACCTCAAAGAAGAGACTTTAAACTCTATTTACTATAAACTATGTGCCTAGGTCAACTGAAATCCCACTCTACAGCTTTGAAAACCATGCCGCTTTGTGCATGACTGCGCCGTCATGCTGGAACAGGTTTAGACCTCTTGCTTCCAGTGAAGGGAAACTGTAATGTTACAGCACACAAAGACGTTCTAGTCAACTGTGTGATTTTAACTACACGGCACCAGTTCTGGAAAGAAGCACACAAGGGTGTGACGGTCAGGTTTCCACAGACCTTTTGGTCAGATCATGTATTTTACTAGGCATATGAATGTGCCTCAATGGATGCTTGACTAGCTTTCCAGAATCAAGATTGAGCAAAGTGCCAAAAACCTTCTGCGACTGTGTTGAGGGTGCAAACAGGAAAGACATTACCAAGACAGGATAAGGACTATAGCTACATAAAGTGACCTCTCTCAGGTTTAACTCTTTTTAGCTGGGCCTCTGAGTAAACATAACCTGACCTAGCTAATGAATTAGCGATTTGTCTAACCCTGCTCCATTTTGGCCTTGCCTTTCTGTCTGCAGTCAATAAAAGAAGCAGATTTCATTGCAACACAACACATGGAGGAGTGCATGCTGAAGACATTGAAGCTAAGCATTTAAACCAGTTCACTGGCTGCACTGTTGCTACACAACAAAGCCACCACAATGACTGGAAAGGCTTCTTATTCACCGACTTTGCTCAAGAGGCACACTCTCAGGAAACACGATACGCAGATGGTTTCAAGAAGCTGGGTTCGGCCTTTCCATGGTCACTCGGTATTAATCAGCAGCCTTTCACAGTTCGTTGGGAATAGGTTTTACAGGGTTTTTTGCCCATTACACGCACAGGAATACATCAAATTAGATTTCCTATGTTATGAGCTAGACAACTGAACCTAGAATACTGAAGAGAGGCTGTACTCTCTCATCAAAGCTGCACGCTTTCTTCCCTCAGTTCTTTGCAGCACACAGAGCTCACAGCCACGGAGCTGACTACGTAACGTTTGAGGCCCGATTCAGCACATCTGGAAATGTTTAGCATGACATTAAGAGGATAGAGAAGAATAGAAGTCATTCTTACAGAGCGTTTATACACAGCAGGTAATTGCTATAATAGGACAGAGTAAAAATAGATACCATAGGCTTTCTTTTTCTTAGCTTTTTTTTTTTTTTTTTTTTTTTAAACTACGCAAATACAGCATAAATGCCGTTTTCCGACCAGAAAAAGAGAAAATCCTCTCTCTGAACCAGCAGTTTTCAGCAGGCTTTTTCCACAGCAAATCGTCTCACACGGCCAACTGAATTAACACTTCTGCCCCCATTTCACAATCTCGGTTTTTCCTGCCAAAGGCAGATTTTTCCTTGCCGTACTTTGCTGCAGGGAACCTGTACTCGCTGGTGAGTAAAAGCAGAAAAGTGGAGAAAGTTAGGATTTGCTTTGATTTCATGCTACGGATTGCAGCGAGATGAGTCACAACTCATTGGGATGCTTATGGTGAGTACAGAGAAAATCTGGATTTGTGCAGAGAGAGAGAGTTGTTGCCAGATAACATGTTTATGACGCTACGTAATGTACCTGCCAGGACCTGGTACATTTGCCTCCAGGGAAACGACGCAATAGAGTCCCAGATGAAAGCGAATGCCACTTGTTTCAAACGCTTCTTTAGGAACTGCTTACGTGTTCCATGATGCTACACAGCACCCAGAACAGCACAACAAAACCATCCAGTTCCAGCTGTGCTTTACCAGTAAACTTTAATCATGCGAGTGACTCATGCATATGGAAGCAAAACAACTTGGAAGGAAGGCAGAACACAAGCAAAGCATCCAGCTCTTTCAGGAGCCAACAGCAAAAAAAAAAAAAAAACAACCAAAAGGAAAAGAAAAAGGATAGATAAAGGGATAACAGAAATACAAAGGTTGGAGCACATGCTAAGTGCTCAGGACATAAGTAACAGAAAGCCAGATTCCACATAGCAATAGATTTGGGAGTGATGTGACAAAATCCTCCTCCTAGATGATTATTTCATGGTGCACAATGTGTCATGGTATTTAATTTCACTTACAGCGCTTTTCCAAATACTATACTGCCAAAAGTATTCTCTTGTCTGCCTTCACACACACATGAACTTGAGTGACATCACATTCCTAATCCATAGGGTTTAATATGATGTCAGCCCTTTGCAGCTATAACAGCTTCAACTCTTCTGGGATGGACTTCCACAGGGTTTAGGAGTGTGTTTATGGGAATCTTTGATCATTCTTCCAGAAGTGCAATTGTGAGGTCAGACACTGATGTTGGATGAGAAGGTCTGGCTCACAGTCTCCACTCTAATTCATCCCAAAGGTGTTCTATCAGGTTGAGGTCAGGACTCGGTGCAGACCGGTCAAGTTCTTCCACACCAAACTCACTCCTCCATGTCTTTATGGAGCTTGCTTTGTGCACTGGTGTACAGTCATGTTGGAACAGGAAGGGGCCATCCCCAAACTGTTCCCACAAAGTTGGGAGTTTCATCACTCCAGGGAACACGTCTCCACTGCTCTAGAGTCCAGTGGCTCTGCAGAAAGTTGGTGACTTCTGTGCACTATGCACCTCAGCATCCACTCCACCCCGCTCTGTCATTTTACGTGGTCTATCACTTCGTGGCTGAGTTGCTGTCATTCCCAATCGCTTTCACTGACAGTTGGCTGTGGAATATTTAGTAGCGAGGAAATTTCAGGACTGGACTTGTTGCACAGGTGGCATCCCATCACAGTACGGCTCTGGAATTCACTGAGCTCCTGAGAGTGACGCATTCTTTCCCAAATGTTTGTAGAAGCAGTCTGCATGCCTAGCTGCTTGATTTTATACACCTGTGGCCGTGGAAGTGATTGGAACACCTGAATTCAATGGGTGAGTGAATACTATTGGCAATATAGCATGCACTGTTTGCAGATTCAACCTGATACTTTGGTTCTTTGCTACTTGGTTGCTATAGTTTCACCCTGCATGCAATTAAATGAACAAATTAAAAGCGTATTCTATGTTCCCATCTGCCTAAACAAATGACGTAAACATGCCAGGGCTCAATACAAGTACATTAAACGCTGGATAAGTGAAAGGATTTGAAAAAGTGAAAGGAAAATGCTGATCAGAGCATGTCTTGTCTTTATTCTGTACATAAAAAATACATTTCTTTGACAAAAGTGAGGTTATAAAAACCTTGACACCTGATGATACACTGGATAATACTGCGATTATCCAATATTTAAACATCACTGTTGATTAACATCTGATTGGTGCAAAGGTCTTGATTAGGTTTATATAAAAGCAGCTGACTGCTCTGTAATGTGAAAAGGGTTTATAATGAATCACTCAGTCAGTTCTGGTTCACTGACTTGACGTTTCATTGTGCATCACTCCACTGGTCTGTGAAACTCCACTCCTAGCAAGTTCCACTGAAACGGTTACTATAGTAGTATTAGTGGCATCATCAGTGGAAATGACAAACCATACATAAAACAATTTCATGAATGTTACTAAAACTTTAAAACATGGAAGCTAAGAGCATCAAGGAGGCGCAGTGGGTGGTGCCGTCACCCCATACAGCACGAAGTACTTGGGTTCGCTTCCCAGCTTGGACCAGGGTCATTTCCGTTCTGCGTGTGGGTGTCCTCCCACAGTCCAGAGACATGCAGTCGGGCAAACTGGAGATACTAAACTGCCCCTGGGTGTGAGGGTGTGTGGAAATATGTCTGTCCTGCAAAGGACTGGTGACCTGTCCAGGATGCTTCCCTGCCTTTCACCCAGTAAGTGCTGGGATAGGCTCCTGTGCCCCAGCAATAGCAAAAGCAGCTTATATAATGAATAAAAGCTTGAAGATGAAGTTGCCAAACAAGAAGGGACAACAACTTTCCCTAGAAGCTTAATACATCACTGGCACTGTATGCAATACATTATTGTTGCTATAGTAACAACTGGTACGGGGTCTCCTATTGCAAACTCTCTGCATAAAGTTATAAAAGTGCATAAACAATTGTTGACGTGCCGAACTTTTGCAGTCACGGGAAAATAACGCATCCAATCATCCTGTTGTTGATTATTTTCCTATACCGGCATCTTCCCTGCAACTGTATTTAATTCCTTACAGATTACCAAGCCCGGTCCGACAAGACGAGCTTCCTTTTAAGCAATTAATAATGGGCAATATGCCCATAATCATCTCTGGGATGTCTTTTCTATTTATTTAGTAATAAAACTAGTTGTAAACTGACTAGATGTAGTTGATGTATTAATTACTGCACATTCTTTAATAAAATCATCAAATATTATTATACAATATATTAGTATATACATCAATAGATTTTGTTTCATCTTTGCAGTGTAATTTCTTTTTTTAATAAATAAAAATACATTTCTTTTTGCTGATATTTAAGGATGTCATCAAACCTTTTTTTATGCAACACTGCTGTCACTGCTGGCAGTTTGGGAACAAATCTATAACACCACCTTACCTGCTAGTGTGGAAGAAATGTACACAGGATCCTCTGCTCCTCTTCTACGATACCTTCTGTGACTGTGTGTCTGTCTCTCTCTCTCTCTCATATCAACAGTGCTACCTGACTTACTCTATCAGACAACAGTTAACAAATTTTGAAAGCCTCAGACACTGAACTTTTTTTTTTATTAACATATCTTATGCTTTGTTTTATTTTTGTATTGCATTGTATTTTTCTTAATAGCTGTTGGAAAATGTATATTTGGCAGACACCCTTATCCGGAGTGACTTACATTTATCTCATGTTTCTACAAAAGAAGAGTTGAGGCTTTAGGGCCTTGCTCAGGGGCCCAACAGTGGTAACTTGGTGGGGCTGGGATTTGACCTCATGACATTCTGATCAGTAATCCAGCGTCTTAACCACCGAGCTACCACTGCCCGCAAGTGTATCTAATGCTGACCTGATTAAAATAGAAATAAATAATGAAAGAATAATAGTACACAGGCTGCGCGTGTGAACCGACGGCACAGTTCTTCTGCTTCGTCCTCATTCTGGCACACTCCATCATGAACTCGGTAACACGCTGAGAGGAATATCAGCCAAAAGAACAGAGCAGTCTTACCTCATGAAAGGATTAAGCCAGATCTCCAATTTCATTTAACCTAATCCAGTGGGAACGCTGGAGCTCTTTCCCCCCCGAGCTGACGCACACTCGTTCGCTCTCATGACTACCGACCTGATAAGAATTCAAGGCCTTCCGGTAGAGCTCTCAGTCACGGTTTAACGCAAACCTCCTGTGAAGCAGCTTTTCTGGACCATATGAAACTATTTTAGGATGAAGGGTTTATCGTTTATTCCAGACTTAACCCATGAATAAATAATACAGTATAACAAAGTCAAATGTAACAGGAACGCGACACGCACAAAAAAAACTGTACTATTATTATTAATTACTAAATTATTATTATTACTAAAAGCCATTCTTCAAAAGCCTTTGGTTAACTATATGAATTCTGTCTAGAAGCCTTAAGCGGTTTTTAGAGGAGGGATTTGATAAGGAAGAACCATGTTTCTATCAGACACGGTTCCAAGTGTCTTAGAAAGCCTTTAGGAAGCATCCAAAGAAGCCTCCAGTGCATTAGGACATTTCTGAGTAAACCTTCATGTAAACTATTTCTACAGTATCAATTTAAACACTAAAACTTCAGCACATACTTAACCATCGGGCAAAGGGTGCGCATTTTTCCACTCGATAGCTGCCGGAGCGCCGTGCTCATCTTTCCCTGGTGTGTCTTTAGATCCAGAAAAACATTTCAGCGAGTGAGAGAGACAATTTTTTGCCATAAATTTGTAACACCACTCGAAGCGCTTTAAAATCAGCCTGGATTTCAGCTTCAGTGTACGCGCACGCACGCACGCACGCACACACACACACACACACACACACACACACACACAGACAGACAGAGACACACACACACAGAGACAGACAGAGAGACACACACACAGAGACAGACAGAGACACACACACACACACACACGGACACAGAGAAAGACAGACACACACACACACACACAGACACACACACACACAGACACAGACACAGAGAAAGACAGACACACACACACACAGACAGAGACACACACAGACACAGAGAAAGACAGAGACACACACAGACACAGAGAAAGACAGACACACACACACACAGCCAGACAGACACACAGACACAGAGACAGACAGACACACACACAGACACAGAGACAGACAGACAGGCACACACAGAGACAGACAGACAGGCACACACAGAGACAGACAGACAGGCACACACAGAGACAGACAGAGACAGGCACACACAGAGACAGGCACACACAGAGACAGGCACACACAGAGACAGGCACACACAGAGACAGGCACACACAGAGACAGACACACACAGAGACAGACACACACACACACTCCACCTCCTTCTCTTGACAGTAGCTCAGGGGAAATGATGCGATGCCTCATCAGGGACTTGTTTGTCAGTCGCAGCCTGGTAAGGCAGGAAGTCTGTCCGAGGGAGGATGAGCGTAAAACGGAAAAAAAAAACCTGCGAGCAGTAATCATATCTAAATCAAACAGGTCATTTATTTGCCCTTTTTTATAGTGAATGATATTTTCCAAACAGCACTTCCTTGTCCTACCCATCTGTATAGGATTTACTCAGTGACATTTTCCAGTAGTGAGAAAAAATGTCCATGTGACAGAACTGTGTTGTGTGTGTGTGTGTGTGTGTGTGTGTGTGTGTGTGTGTGTGTGTGTGTGTGGAAACAGCAAGGAAGGTCAGAATCCAACCAAACAATACCTGCTGAAACGATTCCTGTTTGTGATCAGTGCTCTATTTGTAGCGCAAGATGTTAAATTAGACACATCATATCGAGGACCTGTGCGCGTGAAGCTCCGCATCTGTGGAAAACAACGCCACCGATTCATCCGGCGTTTAATCCAGTGAAGCTCACAAACGCTCCTTTTTGTAGCGCTCTGAATGAAGGCAGCGGCTGGCTGAATGGATAACGCCTTTCCAATCAAAACCGGTCACAAGGGAGCAGACTCACTCAATTAAACCGAACAAGCCATCATTGATTTTGGCCTTTTCTCTGCTCAGCTCACAGCAGTGCTTCAGAAACGGCTGGTTCTTCCCAAGGCGACCCTGGGGTCAGCCCCGATCACAATAATACTCTGATAAATAGACTGTTCAGCGATTTCTAGAGGTCACACACGGCTCCTCCGGGAGAAACGATTTATTGTTCAAACACTGTTTTTTTTTTTATACATACATTACAGTCAGTCAGTCATTTTCTGTACCTCATTCCCAGTTACGGGGTCACGGCGGAGCCGGTGCCCAGTCGGCAACTCTGAGCGCAAGGGCAGGAATCAACCCTAGACAGGGCGCTAATCCATCGTAGGG
>JAOTRJ010000019.1:5893698-5905529 GCA_028564905.1 Leptodoras praelongus
TATATATATATACTCTGTACTTGTTGGAATTTTGTTTGGCAGGTGAAAGAATTTCTCTTTCGTAATGATTGTGTGTGATTAGAGGAAGGGTGTATAGGCATGTGTTTGATTGTTTACGTATGGGTTGTCATGGTGCTGAAGGGAGGGGGGGTGAAGAAACTAGTGTATATTAGCTGTAATGACCAAGAGCAGAGGCAGATATGGAGAGCTAATACATGTTGTTTTTCACTAAACAGAGTTTTGTGGTAAAAGTGCATTACTGTATACATAAATATATAACTGTTATCTTGGAGAGAGAGAGAGAGAGAGAGAGAGAGAGAGTGAGAAGGAAAATGTGCTACGTCACTACAGAAGGTACACATAGCACCCCACACACACACTGTCTCACAATCAGAACCCCAGTGCCTCTGGGTATCTGGGTCAAGCCATCCCAGCTCCCACCCTGCTGTAGCGCTGAAGCTAACCACAATAACCGACGCTATTGAAATGTCTTGCGTGCACTTTCGCCTGTTTTAACTAGCATCGCTTATGAGTTGTCTTTTGTGGGCCTCTTTTATTTAATAGAGGATGCTTCTCCGGTGCTGGAGTGTTAGATCATTGCAAGGAGGCTCGCTTATCTGTGTTCTTGTAATGGGTCTTTATTGATCTAAACAACATCAGGCCTTGCAGTGATGTTATTACAGTAGAGATAACTTCACTGCGCCACACCACTCTCAACAATGTGTTAGCTCCTTATTGGGTCTGAATAACTCTGGCTCTCAGACGGTAATGCAGCCGATTAGTCAACCCCATGTTCTTTATGGCTGGAGGATCTTAATAAAGCATTTCCGCCCTCCCGCCCGTGTGCGTGTGCACTCACCAGAGTGAAAGACATGGTCAGGGCAAAACAGGTGTGCAAATTTCCACACCATCAGTAAAAATGAGGCAAAGATGTATGAATAATGTGAAAGAGGCCCTGCACAGGGTTAGAGCGAACACACACACACACACACACACAAAAACGATGCAGCAAACACATCAAAGCTCTTACGGAGTTTTGTTCTTTGCTTCCTTCATCTAAACAGGAAGCAATATGCCTGTGTAGGAGCCAGCTCTTAATGACGAAAGAAATAGATTTTAAAATCTAAAAATGTTGCATATTAAAATGGGCAAATCATTTTTAGTTTAAATTTAGCTGTGATTTAGTATGTGATAACTGCTCCAAGTCTTTGGATGCTTTTGTCTTTCAAGGGAAAGACATAGAAACCAATATTTATATCAATTAACGATCTTCGTCCGAGAACCAACCTTGTTTTTAATTTAATAAATTTAATTTCTACCTGTTAAAAGCCTTATGCTTGGTAACGAATTATTTTGTCATCTAGCCTCTGATGAGATTTGTCTTTAATAACTAACACTGATTTTATTCCAAAAGAATAGCTGGGCATTATGGCTGTCTGGTCAAGGTCTACAGAAAGAGAGAATTTCTCATTAGGAGTTTATTATTACCCCTGCCGTGCTTTCATTCCGGAGCCCTCAGTGAAATTGCATTAAGTGTCAACAATGCTTGTACTAAAAGTAAGCAGTCATACATACCAAGGCTGTTGCTTTATTTATTTATTTTGAACAATATGCTGATACGTTTAGATGCATTAATAAGATAGGATTCAGCTCTGTAAGGAAAAAGGTGTTCATTAAACCTTTAATCAAGTGTCTGCCACATGCTTTTACGTTAAAGTGTTTTCTAAGACTGGAGTTGTTAGTTGTTAGCTGCTTGATATGTTTTGCGGGTGTGTGTGTGTGTTTAATATGCATGAGCAGGTTCAATCAAAAGGGGTTGTAACTAAATAATGTTGAGACTGATGACGGTGATGAAGAAGGGAAACGTTAAAAGAATCTCCTCAGGTGTTTTTACCAAGCATTTGGCTGAATGTAACGTCGTTGCTACATGCCGAGTTCGTACTCTAGGTTTTGCTAATGTCTGCAGGATTCACTGATTCATTCATCTTCAGCAACCACCTTATCCTGGTCAGGCTTGTGGTGGATCCAGAGCCAGTAGCGCCTGCAGGCTGTCTTATGAACTGTAGAGTTATCTGTACATCTTGAGACTAGACTTCTAGCTTCTGTTCCTCATTTTGCTGCAGCTTATTGTACCAAGCCCAAATGTTGATGGTTTGATGAAATTATCCTATTTTGGCCCAAGACAGAAGTGAAATTGCTGAATATGAGGTAATCGTTTATTTCTAAGTCACCACTTCCTTAAACATGCTCTATTACTCATAACGCTGCCCCAGCCCAAAAGAACAGGCCGCGTTCTGCTGTAAATGTAACGGTACACTGAATTCATGTAAATATTCAGTCAGACAAAAGGAAAACAGACCCTCGTGATGATCAGGTGGTAACTCATTGTCATGCACGCTGATTCAAGTTGGACACATTAAGAAACTTGACAAACAATAAACGTGAAGTTCACTGTATGACACAGCCATGTTCTGCTTCTTGCTTGATGGCAGATACTTTGCTGTTACAAAAGAAAAAAAAAAAGCTTCAGTTTTCACTTTCAGTATAGTTGGGCGTTAGTAACGAGTAGCTGGTAGGACGGTGGATTCTGTACATCGGTTGTACTACTCATTTCAAGTTATGTTAAATTTTAATCCATACTTTCATACTGCGATGGAACAGGTTTACGTGCGAAGACATTTTATGTCATATAATCCACAGAGAGTGTGATGCGTCATAGTGAAAGAGCGAAAGACACAAAAACATAGGCAAGGTAGTTTTCTATTTTGGTATCCACAAACGTCTGCGCACAACAACGAGAAGCCAGCACAGTAGCTGAAGATCACTCACTCTGTCTATATTTCAGCCACTTGCTACTTGGCAATCAATGATAATTCATATAATAAATTGATGTTGAGGCAGAAATATTGTCCAAGCGTACTGATGGGAGGGGCTGATGACTGTAAACCGTGGAATCCCAGTTTCACTGAAGCTACCCTTGACTATGAAGGCGAGTTGTGGTTAGATTATTAGTTTAACACACAACTTTTAGCTAGACATAACGCCTGTATTGGAGCTGCCCACCGACTGGCTCTTATGCATTTAAAAAATAGAGTGTATTTGGATAGAACAGGTTTAGACAAATCTATACATACACTAGCTTGGATGCTGGAACCCTTTCTCTTGATGCATGCTGTATTTTTGTTTTGAATACATACCATATGGCCAAAAGTTTGTGGACACCCGATCATCACAGCCATCGAGTTGGAAGCCTAGAATTGTCTTTGTGTGCTGTAGCATTAAGATTTCCCTTCACTGGAAAGATGAGATGCAAACGTTGTTCCAGCATGACAATGCACCTGTGGAAGATTTCCATGAAGACACGGGTTGAACACCTTTTGAGATGAACTGGAACACAACCAGACTCAAATCTAGTGGAAAGCCTTCCCAGAAGAGGGGACGTTGTTATGACACCAAGTCCAGGTTAATGCTCAGGGTTTTGGAATGGCTCATGGGTGTGATGATCAGGTGTCCACATACTTTTGGCCACACAGTGCTCGTTTTGCCTTACATGGCAGTAGAGGCATTACGTTTTCAGGTTTTCTGCCTGTCCATGTCTCCAGTTTGAGATTCGTAGCACAACATCTCTGGAATGAATGTTTTCTTGATTGTAGGTCCGAATGATCAGAATAATAATTCTGATAGCAACGCTATGATAAATTGCACTGTGATTTAAATTTCTGTGAACACCACCCACTATTTCCTATGTAAGAGAACCAGGCTGAAGCGACGAGCCACAGAGAATACTTTCGGGTTCTACCCAGAGCCTGCGGTCCATTGCATCTGGATTCATTTCCTAAACCCACTGTAGTTGCCTCTTTAACCTTATCACCTGTGTAGTAGTTTAACTGCCACCCTCCCTCCCTCCTGCTAAACCTTCTTCAAGGACAAAACAAGCGTACGAGAATGAGTGTACGGGTCTCCACGTGAAAGTCCCCAGAGCTCACCATGGGCACCACATCCCTATCTGGTGCCAGCTGTTCTGTCAGATCGATGCTTGAAACTTCTCCTAATGCAATTCTACAGGGTAGGACTCGGGAGAATAGCCGCAAAACAAGCACGCCAGGCGAAAGAGAGCATCGGATTTTTCATCATCGGCGCTCCGAGCACTGCTTTTTTCCCCTCCCTTCCTCCCTTCCTAAGCGGCCAGTGCGCTCATTCATGAGCAGATGTTCAGCGCTGGTGCAAGCTGCAGTCAGCATGAACTCTGTTGGCCTCTCTACCATTGGCGGCAAGGACGTTGGCACCGACCCCCGACATCTGAGAATTTATGTCCAGTAAATGCTGCCTGTTTTTTTTTATTTTTTATTTTAGCCACTTTGGCCAGTCCAGAAGCTGGCCAGAGCTGGAAAAGGTGCGGGGGGTAGCAGGATTCTGACAGACCATCAGTCTTCACATTGACACTGATGAAAGACTGGAGCAGCTCAGCTTCAAGGGAAGAAAAAAAGTCTGCAAGACAATTTTTGCGCAAGTTTGTCATTAATTTTATATGACACTTCACAGTGTGAATGCATCAAATCCTGGCTCGCCTTCAAATGACAACATTAACTGGCTAGTTTTGGTTGTTAGATATCAGAGTAGCAAATAAGATTTGGTCCTTTGGAGATGTTAGTCTTAACGTACAGACTCTTGTGATGGATTTGCCTAACTGGACAACTGGAAGTGCCGGTAAGGACCATGTTATGGCATGCTAAGACCCAGGTGCTGCCGTGGTTTGCCAGGTGGCTGTGTTAGCACGACTGACCTCAACAAACCCAAGAGGCTGCAATGCCATCTAGTACAGATGTAGTTTTATGATCTCAGTTCATTTACACCCTGCCATTTCAGTATCCATGTGCTCTCGTGGTCTCTACTCATTTCATGCTTTGCCTTTGAACACGATCACAACATATGTTCACTTTGGAAAGAGTGTGAAACGACTTCTTTTTTTTTTCATCTTTCGTTGAAGTGGCTCTGTAATTGAAGGATAATTTTTTCCCCCCTCTTTTTCTTTCTCTCCCCCTTTACTCGCGTGTTTCTCCAGCACGTTTCCCACTTCACACTATCTAATTGGCCATTTTCAGGTTGGGTTTATGAGAGCAAAACTAATTAGTGTTTCTAAATTCAGCGAGAGCAAGAGAGATGGGGGGAGGAAGGAGAAGAAAAAAAAACTTGGTTGAATTGATTGTTCTGGTTTCCTCTTCAGTGTCAGACTCTCAACAATAATATAAAGAATCTAATCGCTGTTCAACGCCTCGTATTTTCAAACCACCACTGAATGTCATCGCAGCTCTCTTGGCATTTTGTTTGGCACGATCGCTGAAGAAAAAAAAAAAACTCAGAAGCGCTACCTTCTTTCCAAGTACTTTTTTGGGTCTTTTGTATTTCAGTGGAAGGTTTGGATGGAAATAACAATGCAGGGTATATTTTAGGTGGAGTCGATTGGGCTGTTTGATTCGGAACGTCCTAGTGAAAGATGGCCAGGGAGGGGAAACCCCACAGTTTACAGTAGCGCTGTCTTTCCCTCGTTACCTTTATTCACAGAGCTCCAGCTGCAACGAGCCCTCAGGAAGGCCACCTCTCTTTCTCTCTCCATCTCACACACACACACACACACACACACACACACACAGTACACTGTTTGAGTTGGCAGGCGCCATACTCTCTTGAAGCTTTTGCTGCCTCGGCAAGAAAGACACCAGCGGCGGCCATTCCTCCAGCCAGGATGTGCTTCTTTTTTTTTTTTTTTCTCCACCTCTTTCACCTCTTGTTCAGGAAACACATTTCTGTCTTCCTCGCCTCTCTCTTGTTTTTCCCCCAATGATGAGGAGAGAGAGAGAAGTCAGGAGACTGAGTGACAGCACAGCGTCTATCGGGGATAGGGCTAATATGTAGCGTTTCGAACATGAGCCAGAGTACTCCCCACCCTCCACTCTCCTACGTGTCTGCTGGGGTTTCATTATAGTGAATACAAAAAAAGTTTATAGGTCATTTTAACGACGTACCATAAAGCTTACACTATTTTTATTTTCTCATTTTGGCACCGCAGGGATTGGTGTTCAGAGGGCCCAGTAATTAAGAAGCCAGGAATCTAGGGTTAGGGACAAAGAGTGTTTAAATGCAATTAGAGCACTGGCACGAATCAATTTGAACTCAATTACAGTTTTCTTGAATGTGCTATTATTTGTTTAATCAAGGGAATTTTGGCCCTCTCCAAGATGCTAAATATGCTCCACCAGATATTTTAAACAAGGAGCGAAAGAGACGCTCAGAGGAACCGGGTTAATGTGGCATTAATGAACAACTGATTCAAAGTGACCTCTCTTGCTCCGTTTCTCCAACTCTCCCTCAGCCTCCCCTCCCATCCTTCTCGAAGTAGAAGGAGTCGATTGTGTGGAGATGAAGCTATCAGAGTAGACGCTTAATTAGCTCAAAGCATTTATTGAAACGTGGTGTACTGCAGGTGGAGCAATGTTCAGTTGTCTTCTCTTTCCTTTCTCCTCTTTCCTCTTGTCTTTCTGTAATTTCCCTGTAGGGAGAAGAGCCCAGTTTCACAGTCTTTTTGGATGCTGAAATCAGAGACAAGTAAGTGTCCGGTGCTTTAAGTAGTACAGCTTGCATATGTGCATTAAAATTAGTAACATGCATAGTCAGTGCTATCAAATACCTTTGAAATACTGGATTCCACTAACATGGTGTTTCTGTACTGTACTCCTGAAATCTTCTTTATGATACTTTTCATAGATTCCACTGCCAGCTTCTCTAGCTGAATAAAATAACAAGAACTGTCTTTTCTCTTTCTTCTATGCACCTTTCCCTTTCAGAGTGCCATCAGAATCTTTTCGGACATAGTCCATGAGCTATGTTCTTGACCCCTGTCATACTGGCATGTGCCCTGTGTGGTGTGTAAACATGCAGTAAACAAACAGTAATGCTGAAAATACAACACATTACCACACTATACTTAAAGACTTTTGTGTACTGTAAACGCTTTTACTTAATGACCTTCATTCAAACACACAGAGATTTGTCTTCCTTGTCTTCCTTATGATAATCAATGAAGGATGTCTTGATTGTTAAGCAGCTTTTCATTTGTGATTTATGTGCGGTCTCTTCATTTTTAAAGAGTCAGAAGTAATAAGACAGTCGGCTGCTCAGCTGTACCATGCCCTGGTGTGTGTTGTTCTCTCAGTATTTCACAACGTTGATTTCAAGCGTGCCATTTGCATTGGATGCATTTGCTGTTGCTCTTAACTCAATATGAAGTCCAAAGAACTGTCGTTTCTAGTGAAGCAAGCCACCATTAGGCTGAAAAAATCAAAACCAAACCCATCAGATAAAGAGAGAGAGCAGAAACATTATGGCCAAATGAACTATGTGGTACATTCCTAAAGAGAAATAATGCACTGGTAAATTCATGGGACACCAAAAGTCCCAGAAGATCACAGAAAAGTTGGGTTATGAAAGGATTTTTTCCTGGTGAAGAAATAGCCCTTAACAACAGTTGGCCAGATTAAGATCATGCTCCATTAGGTAGGTATATCAGTGTCAAAGTCAACAACCAAGAGCAGACTTCACCAGAGTAGATATAGAAGGTTTACCACAAGGCTTAAACTTAAAAGACACCAGATTAAACCTGGAAACATGTTTAAAATAAAATAATTAAGCTTGTACATTTCTGGAACAACAACATACTTACAGATGAGACAAAGATAATCTTGTACCAGAATGTTGAAGAGTATGGAGAAGGGAAGGAACTGCTCATGATTGGAGAACACCACCTCATTTTACAGTGCAGGCTACAAGTGGAACTGGTTTATGGTCCATTTTCTCACTTTGCAGTTCTACAATTACAGACTGTAGTCCATCTGTTTCTCTACACACTTTCTTCCCCTTTACTCTGTTCTCTAATGGTCAGGACCCCCACAGGACCAGTACAGATCAGGTACTATTTGGGTTTTGGATCATTCTCAGCACTGCGGTGACACTGATGTGGTGGTGGTGTGTTAGTGTGTGTTGTTGTGTTGTACTGGTGTGTGTGGAGTTTTTAAACAGTGTTTACTTACTGTACACTCTATGAGACGCATCCACCATGTTGCTCCAGCTTGTAGATGTAAAGTCAGAGACTGTAGCTCGTCTGTTGTTGCACAGTTTGTGTTAGTCATCCTCTAATCCTTCATCAGTGCTCACAGGATGCTGCCTACAAGATGCTGGTGACTGGACATTTTTGGTTGGTGGACTATTTTCAGTCCAGCAGTGACACTGAGGGGTTTAAAAAGCAGGACTGCTGTGTCTGATCCACTCACACCAAGTACAACACACACTAACCCACCACCACCACATCAGTGTCACTGCAGTGCTGAGAATGATCCACCACCCAAAATTGTACCTGATGTGTGCTGGTCCTAGTAGTGGTGATTAAAAGTGGTGTTTCATTTTCACTAATGTCTGACTAAGTCAACCTTAGTGTCTGTCTGCATCAATGCCAATGCATATTTGACACATCTGTTACATAATTATGATAATAATTTCCATAATAGAGTGCCTTGACTGACGGCCTTGTTACATAAATGTTTTACCCCAGTACTTTGGTTTGAATAAAGTCTTAGTGACTTTATTCTTTTTATCTTAGTGATCAGATAAAACTGTACTTATGGTCTTAACATACCTTCCCAAAAATCTCAGCCAGCAATCGAAAAGAATACTTTTGTCACTTTTATAACTACTGGAAGCAATATGCTGATTCTATTCAGGCTATTATGTATCTAATTGATTTATTTTTTGGACATTTGTCAATAATTGGCCTGTTTAGGGCCATTCCCGTGTTATTATCTCGAACCCGATTCTGTGTGTTCTGAGTAAAATATACAGTATATTAGTCAAAGTGAAGGTGGTGATGTTTGAATTTGAGTGCAGTTCATACGAAAGGAGACACGCATCCTTCTTATCTCCTGTTGAGTCACACCCGTCTCCGAGCACTCTGTGACATCATCAACACCGCACTCTAGTTCAGAAATAAGCAAGTCTGGGCTCGTGACTCATTTAAGATTTGTTGTTGTAGGCATCACTGCAAAAATGGAAAGAAAAGATGCTCAATGTATGATTTTTCTCCCGATATGCTTATACATATAACGTGTTAATGTCTTAATGTAAGTCTAGAGCGTGTGTGTATGTGTGTACCGGACTTATTTAAAGCTCTCCTTACTTCTGTATCCTACTATCTTGTCAGAAGGGCACTGGGGTCTCAGGGGCCCTGAAAGCACCACTGCCCAGCTCCACAGACACAGACATCATTTTACTGTAAGAAGCAACTCCATCAGTCAGGCAAGCTTACCGAGCGGTGTACCTGACAAATTAATAGTAAATGGAAAACATGAATGTAAATGGTGTCATTTGATCATGCAAATAAGCTGCTTGGCTATTTTTCCCCCGCCCCCGTAAGAAATCACTCGTATTTACATAGTCAGTTGTGCTTATGAAACTTATGGAAATCGAGCTTTGTCTTTTTTCCCACTAGACAACTTCACGTCGGTTTAGAGATACGATACTATTTGCTGATACGAAAGCCAATACAGTGAAGTTTGGCTCAAATCCTCATTGGGGATGTGAATCTAGGCACATCTCTGAATGAACTGCTGAACCATTAGATTGTTTTATTTTTTTTATTTAGTAACACAAAAATCCCAAGCAGTCGGAATAAATTGTAAATTAATTATTGAGCCCTTATGGAAGATAACAGGTTGGCTTTCTCTGCATTTTGCATATCAAAGCAGGTTTGTAGGTGTAAAATGCGTGTGAATCTTGGTACCTGCACTGGCTTTCTACCTATTAAATGATAAGGTCATTTTTTTATTTTTTTTTTTTAACTTAATTGGAAGTGGTTTTCATGGTCGGCGCGAGTCCAGACTAATGCGCCATCTTTAACATCTTGCTCATAGCTTACCACTTTCTTTAAAAGCTCTCGCCGAAGTCATAATTGCAGCTCTTAGGTTGGAGACGCAACAGTGAGAAGAATAAGAAGGCTTTATTCGTGGCTCTATAAAAGAACACGAAAAACGCCTTTAAATAGTTTGATAGAATTAAATTATATTTCTTATTTAGTCATTATGGAAGGCAGAAAGGATCCCAGAGCAAGCCATTGTGTCTAAAATCATTCCATTAGCAGGGCAATGCCAGTTAGCAAGCTTTCAGTGTGTATATTAAGAAAACTTTAAACATATATAAGTGCATATGGACCCAGAGTGTAATGCATTAGTGTAAGAGTTGGCTGACATCATAGCCAGGTCTATGCACCCGCGCACACACACACACATACACACGCGCACACACACACAAACTATATTGTCCAGGCTGTACTTTTGACTATAGTGTCAGTCTCAACCTGTAGCCATTTCTCTCTCCCTGTATGTGCGTCTTCGAAGAAGGTGTTTGTAAACATGAAGGTATGCTGCTTTAGATACAGACATGCCATGTGACAACTCCATACGATACGCGACAAGCGCACTACCTTCCTTTCCCTCTCTCCTCTCCTTTTTTTGTCACTGCCTTACTATGCATTTTGAACCATGGCTTGTCCTTCTCTTTTGTCTCCCTGTACTTCTTCCCCCCCCCCTTTTTTTTTCATCACACTGCCATCTACGTGGCATCGCTGCTGGGCTGATCTGCCTAATAGCACACGGGGCAGAAAATATTACCCAGATGTCTGAGGAAATCAGATTAAACAAACTGTCCTTGTTGTCTTTTATGTACTGGCAGAGATTACAGTTTGATTGATCATGATCATTTGTCATAGTAAATGTGTATGAATGTTTGGAATATGAATATATATTTACGTTGAACCCGAATGTGACAACAAAACAACCCAACAGAGCAGCCATCTTAATCTAAAACACTGTGATTCGATTAGTCGTAGTGCCGCTGGGAGCAGAAACAAACATTCTACAGGCTGCACAGATGACACAGTTGTTTCAGACACTGGAGCTCTGGAGAACCCGGTTCTTGGCCAAAGCAGTAACAAGACCTAAATGGAGTATGTGCAGTGATGAAAAACTGATGAAACTGATGAGTACAGTGCAGTGTAGGGTTTAACATGACCGTCTGCACAGAGCTGTTGAGTAATAAAACTTTTCTCTCAAAGCGTTTGAGACGTCTATGATTTTTGGATGACCAACAATGTTAAATATTGCTTACAATATTGCTACATACGTCTTACATATATGGCTTCACTATTCTAATATACAGCATGTGGTTTTGAGTTTTTTTTTTTGTTTTGTTTTTTCCCCCTCAAAACCAAAGGTCAATCTCTCTCTTTCTTTCTATACAGAAGCATTTCTCTTCTCTTTCTTTCCCTCTCCAATAACCAAGGCGTTATTTGTTCAGTATATCTCGTTTAATCTCACCATCTCTTTCAGTTCTGTAAGCAAATTCTCGGTTGTCCTATTAAAACACACACACACACACACACAGAAAAAAACTGGTTTGCATAGTCTGAACAGGACGCTTGGCAAGAAATTTGTGCCATTTTAAAGTAATTTTCCAGGAACGCCAAGATTTGTTTGCATTTCCATTTTGGATGAGGGGAACATGTTATACCAATCAGCAGGAAAAAAAAATGCAGTTTATGTAAATTTTATTTCAATGCAGTTAGTTCTGGTAAAAGGTAAAAATGTGTGTGGGTGGACAGAGCAGCCCATACTCATACTCATGGGAACAGGCCCATGTGTGATTAAGTGACCAGCAGTTTCACCAAGTAATAGACCACGATGGCACCATAGTGCGTCATGTGTACAGTGTGTGTGTGTGTGTATATGTGT
>JAOTRJ010000019.1:5907909-5918583 GCA_028564905.1 Leptodoras praelongus
GACCAGAAAGACCACCCGGACCAGCCACCATCCACTATGTTTGTGAGCTTTGGGACCTAATGCAAACCGCTATCAGGCGCAATGAGCAGCTGGCACATGTATGGAAATTGCTAGCAAATATCTTGATTTAAAGTGTGCTATTTAAATATTCAAATCCACACTAAAAACAATTGGAGGGAACTGCTTTGCATGCAGTGTTATTTGTTGGTGTAGATAGTCTGGAAGAGGCAGAAGGCCTGGAAACAGATAGAAGCTGACACGGCTAAAACCTTCCTCAGCTTTCCTTCCCGACCTTGCATCTTGGTGAGTTGTCTTCATGGAGAAAGCTTGCTGCTGATTGTTTTAGAATGATTTCTCTATACATTTCCTAAAAGTCCTACCTTGATGGCTTTTTTTTTTTTAACTATACAAGATGAGTCGTACAGGTGTGAACGCTTTCTGGAAGTTTTTTATGAGAATACGCTTATGCTGTGCCCTCAGAGTTCTATAACATTGGCTATGACCCTTCGTACCTGATCGTTTCTCCCTGCTTTTTTACAAACAATGGGCTGCATTGTGGACAAGCTGGGCAGATATTTATTTAAAGTCTCCTCTCTCACGCAGTTACGCATGTCGCACCCAAAGAAAACAAACCGTTCCCGATGTGTGTTCAACAGGGCAGTGAGGAGGCAGAAAAAAGAGGCAGAGAGGGAAAAGGGGGGATAAATTGAGACAGAGAGCTGATTTACTTGGGGAAAGAGTACGAAGGCGAGAAAAAGATGAGGGGCAGTGCGTGTAGCAGAACGAAACAGATTTCGGAGACAGAGTCTGTAGAGTTTTGCAAGGTTAGACATGGAGATATAACACAAGCGATCAGTGATGTATAGTAAGAATCAAGAAAAGTTGTAATTAAGAGGAATCAGTGATTTTTTTATTTTTTATTTTTTATTTTTTTCGTATTTTAATTCTCTCCTATATGCTGCACAATGAATCATTTGAAGGCAGGAACTGGTGCAGGACACTTCACTTGTTTCATTGTCCACCCACCTGATTAATTGGTTATCTGTCTCAACTTTACATCTGAATGAAATCTATATTCATTTTGCTTTTTTTTTTTTTCTTCCCCAGCACAGGCTGCACACAAAAATTGGTTTTATTTCTAACCATGCGATAAAAAAGACCTCTGATTCTAAATGACTTACACATCAATGCTTTTTGTCCCGGATGTACGGCGGTTATTTAAACTTCAAATTTGAGAGTTTAATATTATTAATATATTTAATCGGATTAAAAGAAAGCTTTTTAGAATATACTTATTTTAAAGGGTATATACATAGACCTCGCAGTAACCTGTAGTAGGTGTGATAGGATTGATGTGGAGATTACGCAGTCAGATCTACCTGTCTGATAAAGGACGCTAATAGAGTTAATGAACTTTCATGTGATGTATTCCTGCCACATCCGTACTGCAGGAAAACTCCAATGCACAGATGAGCTATTTTTGTGCATTTTTCTATGTATAACAGAATGAATGGAAAAAAAGCTGCCTGTTTTGTTTAGGTTTTTTTTTTTGGTTTTCTGGGTATGTCCCTTTCAGAGATTCCACCTTCTTGGAAATGTGATTTCTTTCTGCTTTTTTTTGTTTGTTAATCAGATGAAGTAGAAGAGGAGGAGGATCGTAACTTCGATGCTCTGAATGAAATGACGTTTCTTGCGCACGTTTGACAAAACGCCTCTTCGTCTTCTGCTCTGCACAGAGGTGTATGACGTTTCCTCATTAGTCGCGCATTAGTTTTTATTGAATAATTGATTTGTGCGCCTTGAATAATTGAACGGTGTTAATTTCTGATGGTAATATTTCTAATATTACCACTCGCTGAAATGCCGATGGGGTGGCGGAGCAGTTTATACCGACGGAACCGTTAACAGTCTGATAAATAGACACGCGGACAAGTCTGGAGCCGTTAGTCTTTCATCCCTATTTTTGGAACGACTTGAATAAAGAGATGAAAAACGATCTTCCTGGATTTAGAGCCCGTCTGAGGGAAGTTTAGGGGTTTCCTCTCCAGCTCCACATCAGCGTGGAAAACAGCGGTTATCAGTTGGTTACAGTTTTCTGCTTGAAAGTTTGAGAAGCCTTCAGTATGGTCAGTGTTTTAGTTTTTTAAGTGTTTCAGTCAGTAACCTGTGGCGGCATGTTTAGCGGCAGTGACTTCACACAGTATAACTCACACACTTCTCTAAGCAGTTAACAGTCTGTGACATCTTGCTAGAGGGATTGTCCCCAATATTCTTTCCAAAACTCTGCCTGCTCTGTGAGGTCTTCGTGGCTTGTTTGACACCCACTTTTTGCCCAGCTCGAGCTTTAAAACTGCTGACGCTCTTCTCAGGAAATCCTTGATCATCATGATTCCTTTATTGATGTAAAGTTAATGCTGCCCACCTTCAGTAGACGTAAGGTTTTGTCGGCGATAGACTGTGTTGGGCCGCCATGTTGTGCCCATAGAGCTAAATTTTGGACTCATCTATCTAGAGAACAAAACTCCTCAGCTTCTATTTATTTATTTCTAACATAAGAGGGTTCTTTACAGGCACCCTTACACAAATGGCATCCCTACTCAGGGTTTTTCGTCTTATTGTTGATCTATGTACAACATTAGATGCATCTAAGGCCATTTGTAGATTATTTTTGGATTGCCATTAATGCCTCATCATTCTCCTTGTGGCCCTGGGGAAATTTTAAGAGGATGTCCACTTCTTGTCAGAGTTACAGTTGGCTCTAATGCCTTCACTTTTATTTTTTCCTTTTTATAATTTCCTAGTTGTGGAACACACATTATGTTTTTCCTCAGCTCTACAGACATTATGCTATACTTGAAAGAAGGATAAATTATCTCACACTTATTTGTTTGCTCGTCCTTAACATATCAGCTCAGATCTTCTGTTTCATTAGTGAGATTCTTTAGTTGTTTACCAAAGTCGTGCAGGTGTGCAGTTTTATAATTGATGTGGCTGCGTTCAGAATGAACCAATCACAGACTCTCAGAATGAACCAAGCCCCAAGTAAAGACCAAGTGTTTCTGTCAGCATGTACAGTATCTCATTTATTTGGAGGAGAGGGGTTTCAAAGATTTTTGAAAACATTAAATTTGCCGTGGAACGCCATGAAGGCCATCAACAACAAGTGGAGAAAACGGGGCATCACAGTGACATTCCTAAGAACAGGACATCTCTTCAAAACAAGAGACAGATTTACCAGGGAGGCTGCTTAGAGACCCACAGCAACATTAAAGAAGCTGCTGGAATATCTGACAATTACAGATGGCTCTCTGCATGCAACAGCAATTTTTGATATTCTTCTGTGTCTGGGCTAGGGTAGCAAAATGGAAGCTCTTTCTCATAAAAAAAAAACAAAAAACATCTAAGCCCAACTATATCACATCACACTATGTTGCAAAACGTGTTATGGTCTGATGAGACTAATCCCAAAAGCTATAATAATTCCAGAAGGGATGTTTGGTGCAAAAATTACACAGCGTTTAAAGAACACCATACCCACGGGGAAGCATGGTGGTGGCAGCATTGTGCTTTAGGGCTGCTTTTCTTCAACCGGAACCAGAAGCGGAGGAAATCATGAATAGTTAGGCATACTAGTTGATTTTAGTGCAAAACGTTCCTGCTAGTAAGCTGATGTTAAAAAAGGAATTTCAGCTTTCAGCACGACCATGACACATATGCATCCAAATCAGCAAAGGAAAGGAAAACCAACAGAAGTTGAATCCAACTAAAATCTGTGGCGTAACCTGAAGCGGGCTGCAATACAATTTACCAAATTTGGAATGTTTTTTTTTTTTTTTTTGCATGAAAGTGTGGGAAAAGATTGCCAAGTCAAAATGCGCCATGCTGATAGACTCTTGCCCAAAAAGACTGAGTGGTGTAATAAAATCAAAAGGTGCTCCAGCAAAGTATTAGATTAGGGTTGTGTAGGCTTATGCAACTGGGTTATTTTATTTTTCTTGTTTCTGAAAACAACAACATTCCTGATTTATTTGCAATAGTTTGTTAATAGTTAATAGTTTGCAATTTCCCTTTAATGGTGGGAAAAGATCTGATGATTTACCCTAGTTTAGTTTTTTTTTTTTTACTTTACAAAAGAGTGTGTAGACTTTTTAAAAATCTGATTTTAGTAGTACTTAGAATATAACAGCTCCAGAATTAAATTAAATTAAATACTCCACTACATTTGAGCATCTAATCTTTATTTTATAACATCAATTTTTTTTATATTACTGATCTGTGATGTCTCAGAAAAAGTGTCTGGTTGTATAGTTTGTCATGGATATTACATTGTCTTAATTTCCAGTTCTAATGGGAATTGCTGTAAATTTCCACTAGCTTTTGTCCTACAAACCCGTTTTGTTCCTGCTCCCACCTCCAACAAACCGACTGCACGTTTTTGCAAACTGAAATATCCATAATCAGCCCAAAACAGTCCGTTGCCTAAGCTCGCTTTGCATTTTACTGCTGGTTTGGAGCCATCACTAAGTGTTACTTTGCAGCAGGAGATAGCCAGGGACTGACAAACGATTAACAAAAAAAGTGATATTTAAATTATTTTCAGATGAGCTGAGAAATAAGCAGGGGTTTCTGCTGGTGATACTTCAGGGGCTTTGTTTCTGTGCTGCGGTTCATTAGTCGAGCAAGGCTCTGGAAAAACACACACACACACACACACACACACACAAGCAAGTCAGAGCCCCTTAAAGGAGTGTTAAGCGTGGCGTTTAAAGCACTTGCAGGCTCTTTGAGGAAGGGCTAGCTGAGAAACTGGCCTGATTAAAATGACAATAGTCTAATTAACTCGACCCCGGTTTCGACGTTTGGCCCATGATCTTTCCTTATCATAGCTGCAGCTTTGTCTTCCCACTTCCAAAAGAGACATTTTCCTCTCTCTCTCCCTCTCTCTCTCTCACTCACTCGCTCTCTGTCTCAGCATACTGCTCCAAACCACTTTTTTTCCATGTAAGATAGTGCTAATGGCAGTTATTTTTATAAGCTAATTAAATCAAGGGCTTTCTTATTGCTGTGCACCAAACCCTTGAGGGAGTTTGTCATCTGACGAGGTGACGTCAGCGTTAGAATTGCCTTTACACAGTTGTTAACTGTTTGAACAATTATACTTAGAAAACCTTCTGGCTGCATCGCAGACTCACAGTGTCAAAATTGTCTACATTATTGTTTTGAAATACTAATCTAATGCTGCAGTCATGTAGTCACTTGGTTTCATGCCTAATTATTCTCATTTTGAACTGACCTAGAGTATGATCATACCTAACGCTTGTCAGGTTAAAGCTAGAGCGTGTTGTGGAGGTTGGAGAAGAAAAGCCTTGTTCTGACAAGTGTGAGAGTGTAAGGGTGGATAACAGTGAGACTTTAAACTCTACAACAGACCTAATTTAGAGGTGTACCTCCCACAATAGAGAAAGAGAGAGAGAGAGAGAGAGAAGAAAGGAGGAAAGCCCTTTCAGTTCCACTAGCCTAGTGTTAGTGATTAATGTCCATTGGGACATAATTACGCTTTAGTCTTGAGTTAATGAAATGAAACATTTTTGATCTTCTCTCATCTGAAGAGGAAGGACAGATTTTGTGTGCCACTGTCTGAAGACATCCCTTTGTCCTAACAGGAGCACATTCAGAATGCAAAACACACACACGCACATGCAGCGTACGTTCATACAGGATATGCCGAGGCTCTTCTCACAACAGATCATGTAGCCCTTGCAACTTAAAAAAAACAATGCTAAGAAAATGAACAGCCTGACCAGGAGAAAAAACACAACAGTGGGGAGGCTGCATTTTTTTTATTTATTTATTTCTTTTTTAATTTTCATACAAACATTCAAGCATTGAAGGAAACATTTAAAAAAAAACTCATGCACACATCCTAACCTTGATTTATAATCCTCTCAGATTTTTTTTTCCACTGCACTTCGTGTTTTCTTAGTCTTTAATTCTGCCAAACAGGAAGGACTGCATTCTACCATGTATTTGCATTTATAATAGTAGACGATCGTTGCTTAATGGAAGCAAACGGGTCAGCAATTCATGTTGCAATTTCTGACATCATCACATAGCTATAGCTATAAGTTATGATTAAACAGAGTCTAAAAGATCTGGGCAAGGATGATCACAGAGCATTCGGTACTTAGCTGTTGGCAAGCAGCAGAGAAAGACGGAGCATGTGGACGTGTTGAACTGCCCTATACAGGAGTGCACATCTGGTGTATAGAGCCCTACGACGATTCAGACTTAACCCGCCCCCAGTCATACTCTCACATTTCATCATCTGTTCTCCACCTCTCTCTCGCTCTCTCACTTGTTCACTCACTCACTCACTCACTCACTCACTCCTTCTTTGGCCTTTCTGAGACCATCTGTTGTTATTATTTTCTTCTGATAATTGGTCTGAACAATGGAATGTCTGTGTCCCCCCTTGCCTTTGAAATGTGACGCCCTGTTTATTTTAAGGAGAGCCTCCTCTCTCTCTCTCTCTCTCTCTCTCTCTCTCTCTCTCTTGCCCTTTCTGATGCTCCCGCTCTAGCCGTCAGATAACTCTCTCCCCCCTAACACTTTTTTTTTCATCTTGCTTTCTTACTAACTTGGTTTTCTTTTGCCCCCACTCCCTCTTACTCTGCTTTCTTTTTCTCCGTCTCCATGTCCGTGCTCCAGTGGAGGGAGCTTTGCAGTTGACATCTGGCTAAGTGTATCAGTAGGTGTCTTTGAGTGTGTAAGGCTAGACTCGGTTCTCCACATGACTTTGCTCCTGTGGGCTCAGCCTCTGTCCACATTTCAGACAGTAAGACTGGCACCTCCCAGAGAGAGAGGGAGAGAGAGAGAGAAAGAGTAAAGAAAGTAGAGGGCAAACAGTGTATTCTTTTATGAACTCCTTATATTAGGGATGTCCTTCATTTCACCCCCCACCCCCCTCGCTGGCTTTTTGGCTTGTCCACTAGGAGGCAGATATGAAAGATGATCCTTAAATGATTTGCACAGGCCTAAAACAGCTACCTATTACTTGTAGTAAGGGGAACTAATTAATACATATATCATACTAATATATACTGTGTGTATATATAGAATAAAAAAAACCCGATAAAATCTGTAAGGTAAGTGTGCAAATGAAAATTGTCCCTCACATTTTCTGTTCATTAAGCGATACAGGGCGATGTTACTGGCTATGCTGGACGTTATGGTGTCAGGTAGAGCTAATCTGAGCTTGAGTTTGCTCGACACAGAGTGGCCCAGGTAGGAAGTGTCCCAGCAAGCAGCAGCGTGACTAGTGCCAGCACTTCATTTGCTGAGTGTTTGTGTTTATGCAAAGGGGGGGCCCTCTTCCTGCATATTTAATCTCAGGCTCTGGCTCTGGCTTTTGTTGTGTTTAGACCACATACCTCCAGTCTCTGTAAAGAGAGAGCGAGAGAAGGGGAAAAAAAGAGAGTATGTGTGTAAGACAGAGAGTGTGTATGGGAAAGGCTGCTGTTCACACACTTCTGTCATCTCTGCTACAGAGTTCCAGACTGCAACTAGGAGAGTTTTTCTTTGGAAATACAAAAAGATTAGGTTGAGTTACAGGACAAAGTGAAGCGTGGGGTATTTGGTTCGTAAGGTTCTGCCACATACATGGGTGAGTTACTGAGGCGTCTTTGTTATTCCTTTTACTACTACTTCGTTACTCTCAGCCATTCATTGAGATTTGTGTACTGCCGAGCTGCTGATTGTGTGTGTGTGTGTGTGTGTGGCAAGTTTAAACAGTGGGCAGAGTAAATTAGAGCTATCATGGCTCTGACTGTAAAGCTTATTGACTTGCATTCCCCCAGTGCTCACTTTACGGCTGCATATATCTGACCTGCCTATAGTGTGCTTGGCTCCTTTTTCTAGTCAATTGAGGTCTTGGGTTTATGAAGTAGAGGAGTACGTCTGTCAGATACAGTAGACCACCCCCCCCCTGCCGTCTTATACTCATGGACTCTCCCTTTCTCTCTGTCTCTCTCTCAATCTCTTAGTACCCATAGACTTTCTCTCTCTCTTACTCAGACTCTCTCTCTCTATCTCTTTGAATGACTGTGTGATGCTGAGAACAAAGATCTCCCCTAGCCTGACCCGCTGTCACTGTCATCGTCCACGCTGAGGGAGCAAAATCCTCACAGTTCACTTGCTTAGAAAAAGATGGGTAGCTTTTTCTTTACCTTTTGGATGATTTCATTCAAATGTGTTTGTCTGACAGAGTGGAATAATGCTCTATTCAGGCCTGCTAACTTCAGAGTAGTGTAAAGAAATGCGACAGCTTTGTTTGTTTTGGGACAGGAGTGGAATTCCTTTTCCTCAGTATTAAGGCAGCTGTGTGTGTGGGGGTGTGTGTGTATGTGTACGTGTGTGTGGACGCACTGTGTACTTTGTTCTAAGCTCAGCAAAAAGTCAGGGTAGGTTAAAAAAAATCTCCAGGCTCAGACAGGCTGACATTCAGCAGACTGCACTTCTGCCTCTCTTGGGCTTGACCGGAGCATGGGTTTAATTGGTATTTGTGTCTGTTTGCGTGTCAGAAAGCCCTCCTGTTTACTGTAAACGTGGGCGTGAGACACAATGCCGGAATGCTGAGAATAAAGATTGAAGGGGAAAATATGATTTATTGATGGGTGTTTTGTTTACCAGTTCAAGCTGGTTGGCTTCATTCGTACTTGCTTAATAAACTTTTAGAGCGCAAGGGAGAATGTGAGACACAGTGATGAGAACAAGACTGTATGTGTGTGTGTGTTTGTGTGTGTGTGTGTGTGTGTCTTTTGTGCATTCAGCCATTCTGACAGTCTTTTGTAAACAGTTGTGTTTGTTTCAGAGTGACTCACACATTAAACTTTCCTGTATTGCAGAAAAGAGACAGTGGCTTGGAAAGTATTGTGTGCACACACCTTAAGCACACATACATAGTTGCACACACTCCCTGACTCATTTTTAGTCTCTTTCTCTCATTCTTCTGCTTTTTTTTCTCTTTATCGCTTTCCTTTTCCCACTGTCCAGCCCTGAACTGCAACAGTTACCTTTTCCTGCTTAACCATTAACAATTAGTTTCTGTCTATAAATAGACAGAGTTCAAAGTGATTGCATTTTGTTTTGAAGTGGCACTTCGCTTCACGTAACGCCTCAGACTCAACAGATGAGACACGTCTGCTTTGAAGTCGATGCAGAGAATAAACGTGTACTCATCTGTCCAAGCATCTTTAAACATTGTGTTTTCATTGTTTTATGTCAAGTCAGGAAGCAGAAATAAAATGGAACAGGTGTGCACGTGTGTGTAAATGTATCCCTTTCTGACCCAATGTCTTTTAGCCTTGTAGTTAGGCTCAGTTTGATCTACTGAAATCCTATGATGGGTTTGCGTCCAGGACACGGCCCACCACCATGCACCAGTCCCTCCTCGTTCTTACCCGTCATCTTTTTCCTTATCGAATGTGACAGAATTCTACTTTTATCAGCCTTTATTACTGGCTGTAACTTGATATTTTGCCCAATCATTTATTGAATGAATCCTTCTACCCAAGGTGTGTGTTGCTGCTGGATAATTTATGAAATAGTGCATCTGAATAGCCACATATTTTGGACACTTCGCCATCCTGAGCATGAGGGAGCTCAGGTCAGCCTATTGGCTGCGATTGAGTTTTGCATAAATTAATATGCTAATGAGGCCAGACAGTTCACAAACGTCCTGGTAGAGAAGTAGCCACAGATCTGCTGTTTGTAGCATGCCTGAGCAATTAATGGCCTAACTCGACGCTAAATATTCATGTGCTCTTATGTTGCCGGTGAAGTGAGTGAAGAGAACGTCCATTAGATCGATTGAAGAGGCGTTCAGAATGACCGCAGGGGCCTTTCTGTTGCGATCAGCTTGGGGTTTTTTTTTGCTGAGTGCCAGTCCATGCGTGGAGTGTGTGTTTTGGCTACTGTGATGATGTAAATGCGGATGCTGAAGAGCAGCCTTCACTGATGTTCCTCTTGACGATTTGGGTGTTTAAAGAGATATGGTTAATATTCATGACTATGTATACCATGCATCCACTTTTAAACAGAGATGATGATGATGATGATGATGATGAAAATGATGATGATTATTATTATTATTTTGCTTTTTATTTTCCAATTAAATTGCAAGCTTGGATTAAGGGTAGGCATTATGCAGGGAATATGATTTTTTTTTGTGTGTGTCCTGGAAACAGGCCAAACTAACTGATGAAGATTTACATTTTAGGGCCTTGCTGGAGTTTGTAGTGTCTGAAAACAGTGTATTGTAAACAGAAGCATTTCTCACAGCTTTCACTTCAGTTGTGTATAATCATCAAAGCATTCAAAACTTTCCATGAAAACAATAAAGACTGATATTTCTAAGAATCTTCTAGGTCTGCTCTACATGTCAAGGTACTTGAAATGAAACACAGAGCACTTATTTCCTGCATTAGTGTACTTCCTATTAAGAACTGATCCTATTTCTGCACCTAAGAACAGGATCAGTTACATTCTTGGCAATGCCAATACAAGTGTGATTGGACAAAATATCCTATCATGCTGCTTAGACACTTTTAATTGCAGTATGTATGTGTCAGTCAGTCAGTCAGTCAGTCATTTTCTATACCGCTTATTCCCAGTTAC
>JAOTRJ010000019.1:5933599-5945051 GCA_028564905.1 Leptodoras praelongus
CCCCCCCCCCCCCCCCCCTCTCTCTCTCTCTCCATCTCTCTCTCTCAGCTTTATGCCTAATAACAGGGCCTATTTGTTTGATGTCGAGAGCTGAAGCTACACTCCAAACCAGCTCGCAGTGTGTAGTGCCATCGTTAACACTCCTGACTGCGTCTTTCGTATTCTTAACTCGCATTCTTTACATTATTATGCATTTTACATGCTTTTCTGCTATTCTGTCGCCACCTCTTATTTCTTTGTTTCTTCTTCCTTCGTCTTTGTTGCCCCGATGTGTAAAACATTAAAGTGCAAAAACAGCGTGCTAGTTAGTCTTTCTCTTGCTGACCATTGTTTTGATCATGATAAGCGACATTCGTGGGCTGCGACATGAATCACACCGGTGGGACGAGCGGCACGCACATGTTTATATAATTCTTTTTACCTTAGCGCGGTTATTGTGACAGGGCCATAATGCGTCTGCAGTGAACGGCGCATCTCAATCCCCCTCGTCTATTGTCCTGTATTCTTTTCACAGGAGATGGATCGGGAGGCAAAACACTGTAAGTGTCTTTTTCTTTAACATTCTGAGTCTAATAACTCTTCAGTGGCTCTGTTTCAGAGGGAGCTGTCAACAGGCTGACATTAACTTCAGCAAATGGCGTTCTTGTTAATAATGACCGAAAGACGGCTCACATACAGCGTTCGTTCATTGGCGTTTTTTTGGGCCGACGCTTCCCGTTTTTGCGTCGCTATAAAACAGCGTCTCCTACGAGCATGCCTCTGGTTTCCTTTTGTATTTTACTGAACTGAGCGTGTTTTATAGACTTTATGCCAACAAGACGCTTGCCCTTCAGAGCGGATGCTTTCCTGCCATTTCGCCCCATCAAGAATATTATTTCCCCGCCAACCAATTTTCTCTGTTCGGCTCTAATTGGCTCCATAAATCTGGTGGGGTGGAGGAAGAGGGATGTTTCGGTGTCTCGGAGTGTAATCCTCACCCTTATTTACCAATTCATTAAGATTCATTGATGCGGGCTGGGCCGAGAGGAAATGACAGCATAAATCAGGACTCCGGCATAATGACCCTAATCAGACGGGAATTGCACAAAATGTCATGATGAACTATGTCCTTGTGTTAGCGCCTACTGTACGTTGTCATTGGACTTGCTTTATGGGTGCAGGGCGGCTTTCTGACACGGGCTGTATTTAACACAACAAAAAAGAGCTCTTAAAAAAAAAAAGCAGTCATTTCATTAAAGCCTATGTGCAAGGCATCACAGTGTTTAGCCCTTCAGTGCCTTTTTGCATCAGTTCAGCTGCTTAATAAATGATGCGGACATCCCCGTCTTTAGATTTCTACACCCCCGAAGGGATGTCAGTTCTGAAGGACCACAACAGACACCGCTCTAAACACGCAATATATTTTCTAAATTGTTTATATCTCTAATTTACGTTTTCAGAATTGCTAAAGAGAGCATGATTATTGCGTATTGTGTATTAGCATGAATAAGTGTTAAGCTTTCTGTTCTCACTTCAGTCTCCTAAGTCTCTTTCTAGGGCGATCGTCGGGTTCTGTAGTGGATTGCAGTGATGGAAGACAAAACTTAATTTGCTGTTATTAACAGAATATGCTGTTTATAATGTATAAACAAGTACTTTATCTTAGTCTTAGTCTTTATCTTTAGTCTTTATCTGCAGGAGCTCACAGATACCCACGATTGGCTAGTGTCTTTGTGATTAGCAGGAGAGAGACAGAGAGAGAGTATGCCATCCCTTCTACCCAGAGAACTCGGCCAGTTTAGCTCTCTTGGCTCTCAGCCACTGATTTCGGTTGTGCTACTGGGGAGCCTCAAATATACAAAATTCTTTTAAAAAAATTCTTGTAATTTATTAGGTGTTTTCCAAATCGGAAAATTGCCGTAACACCCGCCATAAATGGCGAGTTTAGACAAGGAAAAAACACAAATCTGTGTAGGTTGTGGCTATCAAGGCTATGGAACTTGACACCTGCTTTTATCATCTGTTAAAGGGGTTCCAGCTGATATTTAGCTCATTTCTTCCATTTTTCTAAGTGAGTCAGTTTTAGTGCAGTTTTAGTTCTTCAAATTCTTTGGAAATTTCCGATCGCATACGTTTTTATGCTTACGTCTATAGGAACACATACTGCTCGTAAACTAGTTTGTTCCATAAAGGAAGCTGTTTTCCCCACCCAGATGCACTCTCACACACTTGCCATGTGCGTTTATTACACACGTGAACCTCCCAAGCAGAACAATCAGGTTCACGTTAAACATTAAGAGTAACTATTCGCCAGCAGATAACCATCCTAACAAACCAGCAGCCGCATTTCCGCCTCATTATTTGTTTATGAAGGTTAATGATTGTGTCAGGCAATCAATGGGCCTCTTTATCTCTCCGAGCGAGCAATTCCAAACAAACAGCTGAGAGATGCTTTTCACAAACAGCCCACTGTTCGGTACCATTTAGGTCACAGGGCAAAGCAAACAGCACCACAGATCTCCATGAAACTCCCGTTATCATTTTACTTTCTCTGAAGCACCAGATCAGTGAAATCTTAAAATTCCTGCGTCGAGCTACACGTGTGTCCGAGCTCGGTGTAAAAAAACGGCCCAGGTGATCTTGCACTGCAATTTTAGGTAATCTTGTTTTTCTGTTAGGAATTCCGGTAAGTTTGATGTGCATACCTTGCATGCTCATCTTTCGAAATGCTCCCCTATCAGTCATCGCCTGAATGTTCCCGCATTGGTTGACATGCCAGTATGCCACCATTCTTGTCAACCTGGTTTTAAGACAAATGGTTCTCTGCCTCAATTACATTGCCTCTTTTTTTTTTCTTTTTTTTTTAAATGTATTATTTATTTCTTTTGAAATGAGTTGACACCAGAGCTGTGCAACTGGGTAAGCTTACCCCCACAAGACAGTGTTACTAATAATATGTTCCCTCTGATGCACTGGTCTTGCTGTATTAATTAGACAAAGTTCACGGAAGCTGAACTTTTGCTTCCCAAGAAAGCACAAGCGACATATTTCCAACCCCCACAAAAGTCCAGTGGTCATGCCCACGGGAGTGTTCTCTGTACGAATTTCTTGGAGCAATGATTAAAAAAAATATATGGCACAGTTTTAAATAATGTTAAACAATAAGCAATTTGCATGAACTCACAGGAGGCTGTGTTGTTCCTGAGCTTGCGTGTGGTTACTTGACAGCTCTAATTTTACCAAACGAGCTTCAGGGATATTGACTGAGGCCTTGTTTTTCCCCAGAATGCACCGCTGCTGGAGGAGCGGATGTCCGTGTCCTCTTTGCTAGGGCGCTGTTAATCCCAAGTCGTGGGCGAACAGCAGTGATCAAAGTCGCTTGAAGGAGAGCGGCTCAGGAGTACAATGTAACCCGCTTGTGATTTGAGTCCCACATCCTGGACTTGCCATTCTGGTAGCGCCACCATTAAAACTCATTAGTCCTTCTCTTATTTACCTCAGTCTCTGTTGGCTGTTATGCTAAAAATACCATGGCCTGCCTTACTTTGCGACGTTCCATTATTGTCTCAGCACAACGGGTTCCTCTCTTGCGCCGTCTCTCCGAATTGTACGGCGGCATAGATTTATGGTAAAGACACAAAAACGATCTCATCTCCTGAAATTATGTATCTATTTAGCCTCTCCCCTGGAGCTGCGTGCCTTCACCCAGCATTTTTACTGTTTATTTCGATGAGCTTGTGGCGTGATAATAGGTCTGTATTTATATGAATCACGGCATGCAGCGTTACAGGATGTTGCGGCCCTGTTTTGTGTAGATGTGCCGTTAATACATTCGAGTCTAAATTTCACGCATGAGGATCCTATTACGCACCCCTCAACGTGAAATAAATATGTGTACAGCCCCTCAGTCATTTGTTTCTTGCCTCTTCAAAATGCACATAAATGGATTTGGAAGGCTAAATGAAATGAGTGCAGGGAGGGATTCAGACAGAAGAGCGAACGCCGGAAACGAGTGATACTCGTACACAGAGTTTGGCTCTACAGCCTGTAAAAATTCACAGGTCTCAAACTGGAAACTTGCTAACGTGTTGGTACAAGGACTATCATTATTCTGTTCTTCATGGCTGTTAAATGCCAGTTAGAGCTGTAATGCGTTCTGCATCAGAACGGCAATTCTGCACTTTAGAAGTTTATTTCTCACTTGGTATGTATTATCATCAAAGTTAAGAAAACGCAATGCCGTTTATTATTAATAACCTCCACATTTCCTTGACAGATAGGGTGAGTGATCGTCACAGCGTTTCTCCAGCTCAGTTAAACTCTTGGCTAAAGCAGAACGATAACCTCAGCTTGGTTCTCAGTGGTGCACATCAGCAGCAGCTGGGCTTTGCCACCGTTAATGCCTCTTCAAATGTCAAGAGAATGACTGTTTGTTTGCCTGCCGTTTCTCCCCCAGCTGTTTGTTCTAGAAGGGCCACGTTTACATCGACCTTGGATCTCCCAACAAATTCTCTCTCTCTCTCTCTCTCTCTCTCTCTTTTCTTTTCCTTCTCTCATTCCTGAAGTATGTTTGCATTAAGCCCTGCCCTCGGTGTCACCTATGCGATCTGTTGATCATTCCACCTGGTTAATGTTAAATTGCTCTTTGCAAGAAGACGTGTTTGTTCATAAACACACACAAAAAAAGGCTCTTCCAGCCCTCCTCTTTGTTTACCGTTTCCATGGCAGCAATCAGTCATTAAACAAATAGCAGCCTTTGTTTGCCAGAGCAAGTGGCCCAGTGTTGGCCCTAAAAGGGTTGGAAGCAAACTCGAGGAGGAAAAAAGAGAAAGAAAGACCCCCCTCCTTAAATCAGTATACAGTTAGTGATATCTCCTTATCTGGTGAATTAAAGGCACACACTTTAATTCTCCTGCTTTAACACTCCTGCTATGAAGTCCGCTTTTACTTTTGCATTCAAAGAGACAAATCCAAGCATAGAGCTGTGTCACAGTTCTCAGAAAAGGGGACCCAAGGGCATGTCTCAGAAAGTAGATATAGAAGGTAAGAGTCTAGTATAAAGCAAGATACAAAAGTCCAGAGAGGTAAACAGAGGACAAAGGAGCAGGCTGAAGCAAAAGCAAAAACACAGTCAGAACAAACAGGTAGGCAAAGAATACAATTATGTTAAAGATAAGACGTCTTTTTGTTTAGTTTTTTTATTTAAAGAGAACTGCACAGTGTGTAGGGAGCGAGGAAACATGGGTATATCAGTGCTGCTACATGATTGGCTGACTGGGTTTTACCTCAGAGACCCGCCCCCTCAATGGGAATTTTTTTATTAATTGCCAGATGAATAAGTAATTATCAGGGACCCAGTAACAGTATAACAATAGTTTATAATGAGAATTCCAAAGTTCAAGTAAAGGAAAAAAATATATATCAATAATAATATTCAATTAAAAAAAGTACATAGAAGTTTGCCTATGAGTTATGCTGATCTGTCGCTTATTAAACTGATGTAACATACAACAATATAGCAGCCCAAAAGGAGCTACAACTTCTTTGTTCTCCATTGTTCCTTTCAATCTTTAGCAATGTTTATTACAGCTAAGGAGCTTAGAGATCCTAACACTGAACATGAGAGATCAGAGCACTGTGCAACGTTGTTAAACGACAACCAAAACATACATTAAAAAGTTCCAATACATCACCCACAGTCCATAGACGTTTCATTACATTCATTTCAAAAGTGCATACAGCATAAAAAATTAGTTTGAACAGTGAGCTGAGAGCTGTAGTCCTCTATGCCAGGGGTCTCAAACTCAGTCCACAAAGGGTTGGAAGGAAAAGCTGCACCCACACGGCCCTTTGTGGATTGAGTTTGAGACCCCTGCTCTATGCTGTCTCTATGCTCTTGATGATGTTGCAGTGTGTTCCAAATCCCATTTTAGTGACTGAGTTCCCTGTGAAGAGCCCTTGGGGTTCTGTGCAGTGTGTAGGGAGCAGGAACACAGCTTAGGAACCCTTGGTATGCCAACGATTGGAATGCAGCCTAAAACGAGTAACGTAGTGCTCAATTTCGGAATGTTTGTGCTCACTGATGACGCTGCAGTTTTGTGTAATTTAACAAATTTGAACAAATCTGCGTTAAAATGTAATGTATTATATTTATATACACACACTAGGGACTGATAGGGAACAGGTCAGTGAGGAAGAAGAGCAGGTCAGTTAATATTACTGGTGGAGATGACAGGCGGGTGGGAGTGGCAGGGTCTGAAAGGAGAGCAGAGTTAGAGCAGCCTAAAAAGCCCAAACGATGACAGAGCTGTAGTTAAATAGTACGTGGACAGGAGTTCCACAAACACTACTCAGTGAGCAGTGAGTGAAACTGTCAATAGTTCTTGATATATCTTTCATGCTAACGTTAAGTGGTTAAGTAATACATCTGATCATCATTATATCGCTTGGTTACCCAGTCAGTGAGAGAGTGCTGAGAGATTTTCAGCACTGATATTCAAGCCCTCGCACAAGAGTTGAGGCTTTAGCTGGGGGATTTGTTTAGCCTTCATACAGCAACTAATGAGAAGATTCTGGTTTATAGATTATCTACCATGCAGTGGCGATATAACAAGACACTATTCATGTCCATTTTAATTCGAATAAGGTGATTCTACTTCTCCGAGGGAGGGATTTACTGTAGTGTACTTTTCTCGTTGCAGAATCCCCTGCATCATCGGTTAATATATTATACTACATCCAAAACTTTAACTATTACACTAGTAATAATATGACTACTGCTAATAATAAAGGTCTCATGATGAGACGTTACCTACTAAAGCTCTCCTTATGTAGTTTTATCCAAATTCCCAAACGTGAAATAGTAGAAAAGTTGGGTTTGTTAAGGTTTTCTTGAAAGATTTTGTGTTATCTATTAGGGCTGTAACAATACAGCATATAGTTCCTCTCAAAATAAAGCTCACAGTTTGCTGTGTCTTCATATTGAACAATGAATTCAACAGATGGCACAATAAAGAAGACTGTTCTTCTTAAAATATCACATAGCATGTGAGGTGCATAGAGGGGTTTAAGAAAACACTCGTCTTGCTAATACTAGAGTTCTCTAGCATTGCACAGAAGCAAGCAAGAATTGGAAATGTACCCCAGATCCTTAATGTCTGGTTTAAAGGATCGCTTTTTCTTGCTGGTAGTGTGGCTTGGTGGGGAGCACTGAAGTTCCTGGGTTCCATCCCAGGTGCACGTCCTGCCCATGTCCATGTGGGTTCACTTCAGGTGCTCCGGTTTCCTCCCACGGTCCAAAGACATGTAAGTTATGTGAATTGGGCAGGGGTGGCTCAATGGTTAAGTTGTTGGGTTACTGAATAGCAGGTTGGGTGTTCAAGCCCCAGCACCACCAAGCTGCCACTGTTGGGCCCTTGAGCAAGGCCCTTAACCCCCAACTGCTCAGCTGTATAAATGAGATAAATGTAAGTAATGTAATGAGATAAATGGATAAGGGTGTCTGCCAAATGCCATAAATGTAAATTGGACATTGCCCAAAGTTGCCCGTTGCTGTGTTCGATATTGAAGGTGTACTGAATAAACGTGCATATCAGTGTAACCTTGTTCCTGTCATGAATAGCCATTGATGCTGATGTGATTATTAAATAAACAAGCTTGCTGGTAAGTTACAGTGCTGACGATCACCATTACTACAGAGAGCTAAGTAACTTTGACAGCACAACTAGCTAACAGACGAATGAGTAATAAACAGCCCTTAAACACAGGATATCACTTTCCTCTGAGTGTTACACCTCCCTGTGACGCAGCATGAGCAGCAGTTCCAACAGATGCAGTTGCTTTAGGAGGAAGTTATCCTTCTTCCTCAAGGGTTAATAGGTGTCATATGACGGGGCAGAGCGGGCTGGTGGGTGTCAATTAGATGAGACTAAATTAGGGAGAAAAAGCATTTTGTTGGGGAATCATCTGTCTGTCAATGTATCTTCATTTTTTACCTTTCCTGGTGGACAAACACTAGGCACATATGTGCCTGATTTATGCCATAGCTGAAATGCAGCTGCGCACACCAAAGGGAAAAAAAAAAAGTCCCCCAGACAACCTGGGACGCTCTCACACCTTTTCGTTGCTGTTGTGATGTCTGGTCCGTCAGCCAAGCTGAACCTAAACAACGTTCTAGGAGTGTCCGGATGGTTTTGTCTCTGGCTTTTGTGTTTTCTTATCCGGCGTTTAAAAATGCTGTGCTTTTGTTCAGGTCTGATGTAAACAAGGAGCTTCAGGAGAGCAGAGCCTGTAGGAGCAGGTGGAGAGCAGGAACGCAGTGTAATCACTTGGATAAGAAACTCTTGGATGGGGGTGGGAGGGAGGCTTGCTTTCTGTTGCTCACACACACACACACACACACACACACGTGTATATAAGCACACTTCTATAGGGTTCCTATTTCTGATCTGGGAAATTATTGCAGCTAAGGAAGTGAAAGCTTCAGGAAGTAAAAGGTAGTCTTTATACAATTTCAATGTATAATCCAGATTTTATATTTCTGTGAAGCTGCTTTTCTGTGAGGCAGCATGTCCATTACTAAAAGCACTAATTGAATTGACTTGGAATTAATTTATAATAATTTTGTTACACATACAGACATGCGTGCACACACACACACACACACACACACACACACACACACACACACAGACAGACAGATAGACATACAGACATACATACATACTTGCATATGACTCTCAAGCTAATAGCTCATGGCTGTTGTTGTTTTCTTGAACTCGAATGAGTTAGACGTGACTGTCATGTGACACTGTTTTTGCATGCACACACGTGCACTTTTACTGTACAGACAGCATTAAAGGAACTCTGAAAGCATCAACAAACAAAAACTTTGACCTTGCATTATCCACTGTTTGTTCCAAACACTTGTGTTTTGCAAGCAGACGTTCCGCCCAGCGAAAACAGTCAACCGATGATCGGCGTCTGCTTCACACTCGGCTGCTCCCTCTGTTAATCTTCAGGAATTTCCATAATGCAGAGGACTTCTTGTTTTTTTTGGTCCTTTTCATAAGCCTTGACATGCTTTGTAAACAAACAGGCCTGTTTCTCATGAACCCTTTGTGTGTGTGTGTGTGAGAGAGAGTGAGAGAGAGAGAGAGACAGGAGGGAGGGACAGAGAAAGAGAGATACAGGAGAAGGGGGAGAGAGAGCAAGAGGGGAGAGAGGGGGGGTTAGAGATAGAGAGAGGGGGGAGAAAGAGAGAGATAGAGACAGGAGAGAGGGGGGGAGAAAGAGAGAGAGCAAGGGGAGAAAGATGGAGAGAGACAGGAGAAAGAGAGAGGGGAGTGTTTTTTTTTTGTTGTTGTTGTTTTGTTTTGTTTTTTCAACTAACATTTGCACACAAACCCTAAATAGACACATCCACATTTCTCTTTAACCTAGAACTACCAGGCAAGGTTCTGTTGTGCTTAATGCATTAGTTTCCAGTGGTTCATTGAAATCAGCTTAATAATACAACGTCTTCATGCAGTGCTTTTATTCATATGCCGTTCTGAATATTAATGTCTTTTCACAAGGCTCTTTCATTGCTATCTGTTTCATACTTATGATGGATAACACACTTTTCGTGGCGATATTGCAGCTTTTAAATTATTTGGTGGCATAAGTTAATGAGACGGTAGATTTATGGCTTTCATTTGTTTGTCAATTTGAAAATTAATTGGGTGTTAATTTTAGCTGGCCCTGTTCAGACAGAGGCGCATTACTTTGCATTCATTGTAGCCTTCCTTCCTTTTAGTGTGGGTCACTAGTTCTGCATGCATTAAAACTCCAGCCCATTCTCCTGATTACTTTTTAGAGATGCCACATTTTTGCAAAATTTACACCTTCATCTTATAATTATTCAAATTCAGCATGCAGTGAGTGCGCAGCCATTACTGCTGTCCTTTACAGAGGCTCAAGAAGGGGGGGGTGCATTAATTTATGCCCATAGATTTAGACGTGAAACTTTAGGAAGAACAGAAAGTGGTGAACGCCTTTGTTTTTCGGATTTGTGCATGTGTATTGGTGTTAGGCCCGCGGTTGAAAGCGTGTTTGTAATTGCCATGTGGGCATGTGTGTATTGCAGACATAGTTTTTTGGCCCACTCGCTCTGTTCTTGTTTAGAGGATGCCATAATTGAGCATGGCTCTGGCAGCCTGGAGAAAAGCTGGAAACACGTACATCTGGAAATAGATGGCAGGAAGAGAGAGAGAGAGACAAAGGATAATAAGAGAGAGAGAAAACACTGGGCACCCTCTTAGATTTAGTTTGACTGATAGACAAATAAGCAAATACAGTCCCTACATAATAATAATTTGGCCTTGCACGAACAAAGTCTTGCCATAGGCGCTACACTAAACACAGCCCATGGATAAAGTGCAGTACATATGTAGCAATAAATAGGAATAAACTGTTCCATAAATGCCGCAGCGTGCATAAAGATAGCGTAGTACCGTTTGCTTATGTTAACTTTGTTTTATTAATTGATCACGTGTTATAGGTTTTTAGGGAGAGCTTTTTACTGTTAATATTATTACTCAGTGGATTCTTTTATTATTACATTATGTTGTAAAATGTGTCTGTTTACACGTCCTTATACCACAATAGTTCCCATGAATAGAAGACATATTGTACTTTTACGGAACACCCATTAGAAAAACTAGTTCCTGTTAACACTTGAGCTACAGCAGCTGTAAGCATTCATTCTTTCATCAGCCTTCGGTATCAGACAGTAAAAAAAACAAAAAGAAACGCAATTCAACATGTTATAGAAATCTTCCACCCTGAAGACTCGTGCCCATGGCAGAAAACTCTAAACCCACATCTCCTGACTTTCCTAACAGCAAGCTTCAGCATGCCAAGCGTGCCAACACCTCTCTAAAAATCTGCTTATTATTAGCCTTAGATGAGGCACACTACCATACCAGACCAGCCCCTATGTATTCCTGGTTACTACAGGAACTATAACAGATGAGAAAGCACACATTAATATAAACCTTTCATTTCTGTAACAGAGACACCATCTGATTTCATCTGTGCTGTGGTGTAAATAATATTATCCTTTAGTCCCTAAAACTTAAAACTTGTAATTGCCTCAGGCCATGTACTTTCATATTTAATTTTAGCCATGTCTGAAGAAGTAGTAATGACACCTGCATATTTTTCCAGTACATCTAAATGACTGAAAGCACCGCTGTCCCAAACAGTGCATTAACATTAATAAGATGTCGTGCTTCAAATCTAAATTCTCTTCTCGGTTTTGCCCAACTTTATGATTGTGTTTTAAGGGCATTTTCTTTTGCCTGGCATTAATAATAAATCCGATTGCTTATAAGCGATCTGAAACATGAATATATGAGAAAATGTATTTCTGTCCAGTCCAGAAATGTAGTTTATACTGGATATCTAGTCTCAGAAGGAGAGCACTAATATA
>JAOTRJ010000019.1:5977954-6001606 GCA_028564905.1 Leptodoras praelongus
CAATGTAAATAGTCATGAAAATAAAGAAAACGCATTGAATGAGAAGGTGTGTCCAAACTTTTGGCCTGTACTGTGTATGTATATATATATATATATATATATGATGAAATACCTGGGCATAAGAAACATGAACTGGTCCGTTTCGTGCATGTAAATGAAAAGACTGAGGTTGTCTCTGAAAGAATTTGGCTTTGAATGGCAGGTTTAGTTCTCTACCTATTGTGTGAAATCCTAAGCAGAGAATCTGATCATCACTCCAGAGTTCATGTCATATTCATCGAATGCTCTCACGTCTGGTAAAATCGAGAGTTTCAACCCATTTACTGCTGTGGGGGAGTTCAGTGTCATACTGCTTCCTCAAACCTGACTACTGTCAGTTTGTTTGTGTGTTCGTGTGTGTGTGTGTGTGTGTGTGTGTGTGTGTGTGGAGGGTGGCTGAGTGAGCTGTTCATGGTTTGAGTTGTGAACATGACCTAAGGGATTGTCCCCTTCAAAAACCCTTCCCTGATACAGATTGTGACAAAATCTAGAATGGAAACAAGCTCTCGATGTTTTTGATCAGTTGTTTAAATGGTTTGAGTGGTTTATTTCTGCGTTGTTACTGTAGAATGAGTCATGGGTGAATGTTCCAGTGCGGCACGGCCTTGATGTAATATCACAGTATTGTGTATGCAAATGCGGTTATGAGTGTGTAATGTCTTTTTATTGTTTTTGAGTGGGTCCACACACACACACACACACACACATACACAGCAAACAGCAAAGTGTCAGCTGCAGTGTCTCATCCAAGTGTCTCAAATGTGATCAGCATCATCTTTTTTAACTTATACTGACTCAGATTGAACAGCAGCTCCTAAGGGTGTTCAGTACAACCAGAGTATCTCATCATATCAAAGACATTTGTACGGATTGAAATCAAAAAAATGATAAATGTAAAATTATTTAACACTAAAATAAAGAGGAGACGTTTTTATGTCATTACTCAGTGTTTCGGTGGGCAGCACTGTGGCCTCATAGCAAGAAGGTCCTGGATTTGATTCATCCTGTGTGGAGTCTGCATGTCCTCCCTGTGGCTGCGTGGGTCTACTCCACATACTCTGGTTTCATCCCATAGTCCAAAGACATGTAGGCTAGGGAAATTAGACACACAGAATTGCCCAGGATTGAGTTTGAACTTGTGTTGAACTTGTGTACTGATGGAAAGCTTGTGTATCGATGTAACCTGTCATGAATACCCACTGATGCTGATATGACATTAAAAAACGAATAAAATACATTCAATTCATTATCATGTTCATGACACCAGATTGAGACAACTTGGAGCATCATACAATGGTCATCAACAAGGTTCAGCTGAACGCATGCCAGGAGAATATTCCCAACACTGTTACACCACCTCCACCATATATAACTGTCGACACAAGGCAGTTTGGGTACATGGATGGATTCATGCTTCACTCAACAATTTCTGACCCCATCTTGTGTCTGCTTTTTATTTATTCATTTTTTTTACTTTTATTATCAACGCTGCCACCTTTGCATAGGCAAGACAATCTAGACACTTCAGTTAAATATTCAACATTGGTACTGGAATCATTAAGCGCCTTTCTTCAAGGCGATGAAACGATTGTGCGGTTTTATAGCACAGAACTTTTTCCCGAATGCCCACTAGTCATCCTGCTGATGGTTGCTGTTCATTACAGATCATTTCCTAAATTACAGTTAGCAGGTAGTGGCACAAGCACCATTTCATGAGATTTACTACAATATCCAGTGTGACTATTACTTTAGAAAAAGGAATAAAAAAGGTCTGTGCACTCACACACATACGCACACACAACTTAACAAACAGCACACCAGAGAGGAGGCTGAGCAGTGCCGGAGGTGCAGTTTCAGGGCTTTTGGGCCATTCCAATGACTATTTGTTTAATCGCGGGAGTCGTCTATATATATATATATGTGTGTGTGTGTGTGTATGTGTGTGTGCGGATAATGGAAAGAATGAAGTTGGTTATTTACTCAGATGTTGCTCTGGTGTAGGTGTGAATCTACCCCAGACACTCTGTGGGAACACGGCGTTCGCTTTTTTTTGGTATCGGTAGTGCTTTTTTCCTCGACCAGAACGCCTTTTTCTCTCTCTCTCTCTTTTCCCAGCACTGCCACTGCCTTTTGTTTGTACTGGATGGCAAGTTTGATTATTTATCGTTGCTGGGGTGGGAGTTGGGGGCGGAGGGAGTAGCCAGAGCAATAAACATGTGACTCCACTGTATTTTGTTTTCCACTCAGAAGGCCGCATCCTATAACAGATCTTTGGAGCGGCAATAAACCTTTTATTTGTTTTATAAACTGGGGCCAGGAAAAGAAAGAAGGAATGAGATTGAAATCCCGTGTAGATAGAAGTTAAACAGCTGCTAATGGAGGTTTAGATCCCTTGTTTATTATACGTATATGGTTTCAATGGAACAGAGTTCCTGCTAGCTGCTCACTATCAATTTGTTCCATTTGTGTGTGTGTGTGTGTTTTTTTTGTAATCTTTCCACAGCTGTTTGCTTTGTCAGCTTGTTACTGTTCTCCATCTGCAACAAAATGAAACTATGTAAATTTGTTTGCAAGCAGTCAGGATGAGGAGCGAAAAGGTCCGCTCGTGTGCAGATTTTCTTTTGCTCTAATCTACTCTGGAACATCTAGAACATGGCTTATATAGATACGAAATGTAAGGCTGATAATGATATGATATGCCCCTTACCTGTTTTCTTTTTTTCTGTTTATTTTTTTTCAGGCTCTACAGGTTGCAAGGCAACTCCTCCTTAAGCAGCAGCAGCAGCAGCAGCAGAGTGGGGCTATCAAGTCTCTGAAAAGCAACGAGAAGCAGCCTGCACTACAGGTAAGGCAGTTTCACTCTTTATCTTGGCTCACGGTGTCTGAAATACACTCCCGCCAATCTGCTTTTACCCCAGACGTGTATCAGATGGCGCATGTGCCCGTAGGCGCAGGGTTAAAATTGTCTGCATGTGCACGCGGGGTTGGATCTGTGCGTTTCTGTACTCCCATTTTATTTTTATTTGCGTTCTGTACGTGTTATTTGTGGAACAGCTCATACCAGTCAGCGTTAGATAAACAGGAAATTAAAGTTGGCAGGCCAGCGGGCTGTTGATTGCACATTACTACACAGCGCATGAGCTCATGCTCTGGTACAGATATCACTCGAAATGCATCTATGCCATGATCAACCGCAGCCTGTGACACACTTCTGACTGATTCCTCTTTCAGGATTGTTTTCAGCTTTTTGGCAAGCCTTGCATTCTGTGTGTGTGTGTGTGCGCGTGTGTCTGTGCATGTGTGTGTGTAGAAAATGTGAATGAATGGGTCTTACCTCTAACCTCCCAGGTGTGGACTATGTAACTAGCAGTAGCTGTGTTGAAAAAGTAAGTAGTATACTGTATGAGATTTTTACTACTGTCTACTGTCCTACATTTGGACACGAGATTTTATGAAAATGTTCAGAGAGGCCCTGCAAGGCTCCATTCCCCCACCTTACAGCGATACCTCCTACCAGCAGCAACAGGAAGCGCTATAGAGCAGATGCTGCTCGTCCCCCATCTCAGATCTGGGGCTTCTATTGGTTTAGCCTTTGTCATGCAAAACAAATCCGGTCCTCTTTATTTCCCCATCCGCTATCATTTTTAAACAAGTCCAACTTGTGATGTCTAATTCAATATTTACACTCATTTCAGGCCTTCTCTTTCTCCTCTGCGAGCTCTCTGTCAGATCTTTATCCCTGTTTGAACAAGGAGGGTGTTGTTTGTTTCACAGCAAAAATAGCAAACGACTCCAGGGCATATTTGGTAATTAATACCCGACGCTCCTGCTTATACGTGGCCGTAGAGCAGACCTAATAATGTCTCTGTAGGGGTGGGTGTTTTTTAATGAGCATGTATCTTTAGTGTCTGATTAAGCTTTGTGGTGATGTGTCTTGGGGAAATAAACAGCTAAAATATGGCTATGTTGACCTTTTCCATTGTATGCATATTTGTCAGGATGTGGATCAAACCAAAAGCTTGCTCAAGTCTGATGAGTTGGAGGTCATGAAAAGTAGATACTGGTGGCCAAGACCTTACACCCACGAGAAGAAGGCACAAAGCCCCATTTAAAATTCTAATTTATTAATGAATACAGAGAGCACAGCCAACCTGACACTCAGGCCACTGAAAAGACAGCTTGGCGCTCTGTGTGTATGTGCGTGTATGTGGTTTTCCTTTTTTTTTTTTTTTTCCCTTCTTATCCTTCAACGATGCATCTCTTCTGCATGGTGTAGTGTAGTTGCTAAGCAGCCGGTAAATGACTTGATCTGTTATGAGCATTTATTATTAAAAAAAAAAGAAAAAAGAAGAGGGATTGCATTTCTCCTTGTGCTACGCAGAAGTGCAAATGAATGTGCGTCTCTCTTCTATCCTAAACCTCCGCTTTAATTGGGTTTGTTGTTCTGCTCATATCATCAGTTCACCGTGTTTCCCTCATCCGTGCACATCGCATTGTTTATAGTCTCCTGGTAATACACCAGCCACTTAATTAAGACCTTAAAGTGAAGCTGTTTAATAAAACAGTGGAGCATAATTATCCTGATAATGAGTGCTTTCTGAGGGGAAAAACCCTGCTTGTTGAACTGGGCAGGAAAAAAAACTTACGGTTCGTGATCCAGTTCTCAAACGACATTTTTGTTACATTTCCAAGCATGTCTGAGTTAAATAATACAGGCCGTAGAATAAAGACAGCTTTGCTCAGATGTGTTTAAAACTGAAAAACATGTTTGTTTTTTTTTTCTTTTCCACAGCACATGGATATTTGTAACTGAGAAACTGCAGCACTGCATAATATTTTCTGATTCTTCTTCTGCAAGTGCAGACATCTCGAATAAATGGAAAGTTATCGATTATTTCTGCTTAATAGACCACTATTATGTAAACAACTAGAAGACCATTAAGTAATTGCTACTGATTACTCATTTAACATTTTCAAATTGTCAGATGCTTTTGGCAGAGCAGTGCGCTTCATGAAATGTCTGGAAATTCAACCACTTATTTCAAGCCCTAAGCAAAACCATCTGCCGAAAGAATAAAACCATTTCAAGCTTGAAATATGCTTAGAAATATCGTATTTGTTCAAAAAACGTATAGTAAACAGTTGCCCCAATATCTAATACGAGGCTACATCAACTGTGGGTAGGCACGTATCAAAAATACAGGGTGTCTCAAATGTGAAAAATGGGAAACTGTAGCTTCAATGCACATTCATTTACAAAATATTCCTTACAAAATTTAATAAAATATTAACAAAATATTCTCTACGTGTTGACCACCTATTAAATATTAAAAGTTGAAGATACAATATAAAATATAATACGAGTTTGTTACATTTTTTCTATGTATGGAGACTTTCAGGACTTATTATTATGTAACTATTCTTGAATAAACATACAATACGCAAGATTTATTTTTTTTTTTCTGCTCTATTCCCCCCCAAAAAAATAAAAGCCCTGTTTGATGACTTTATTTAATGTCTACAGAAATGTATATTTTTATGCTAAACAAACAAATCTGTAATAAATTATAACATTAAGCACAATAATGCAGTGTCAGATTAGCTGCTTCTGATCAGTTTGTAAATATTTTTGTAAAAAATGTTAAAAAAAAAAAAAAGATACCACCATTGCTCATACCGAGTCACGCTTTGTCCCAGCATCCACGTTCCGTTCCGTCGTCATAACTTATCTCTCAGCCCTAACATGAGAATTCACAGAAGCCAACTGGGTCTAAACGGTAACAGTTCAGATGCTCGGATGTGTTTAAAACTGAAAAACATGTTTGTTTTTTCTTTTCCGCAGCACACGGCTGTGTGTAATCGAGAATCTGCAGCACTGCGGAATATTTACTGAATTCTTATTCTGCAAGTTCTTATTCAGAGAGTTCGGGGATTTGGTGCCGCAGACTTGATCAAATATAGGAAAACTCACTGTCGGTCCAATTTCTGTATTGTAAATGTAAATATATAGTAATTACACACACACACACACACACACAAAAGTTTCAAGTTTAGTCACCAGTCACTTTTGTGTGCCCTAATTTACCCAGCAGCACTAATGGCCACCTTTCCCGCTGACAGACGCAAGCTGACGGGATTGACGTGTACAAGACTAATCAAAAATGACAACATTACCAGAAAAATGACACAAGTAATTAAAAGGAATCCACGCCACGTTCCTGCCACACCTACAGCAGAGAGAGAGAGAGAGAGAGACAGACAGAACGAGCGCAACTCCCTCTTTGCTAATTACGGTTATCACCGAAATGCTAGGGTTTGAGTCATTAGTTCCATGTGCATTTAATTAGAGGCAGTCTGAAATTGGATTTAACTTATTACTTTTTCATGGATCACTCTCTTGTCATCACTTCAAATTGGATTGCAGCCCCAGGTAACTAATTATGCCCGCCACAGGATCAGGAGTGGAGAAATAGGTAATTAGAAACAACACTTGCAGACCCTCGTTGATAGTCCACCCTCTCCGTGGAAGGAGGAGAACGAAGGGGGAAGAGCAGGAAACATCCGAAAAAAGAAAGCAAAAGAAAAGACGGCGCGGTGCCGCGCAGGATGATGGGAAAGCACCTACAGAGGATTATACGACGCGCAGCTGCGTCGACGACGTTACACAGACAGGAGTCAGACTGAAAAATGCTCTAACCCCTGTCCTGTCACATTACACAACAGCAGCTCTAAAGTCCCGACGTGAGAACGAGCTTGGCATGGTTTGTCTAGAGAACTAAGGAACAGGCTAGGCGTGCAGTTATCCATGCTAAAAACAACGAAAGACAACTGTCTCTCAAGCACACGCAAGACGTCTCGGGTGAAGCTTTCCATTTTTACCCAAACAATGCAGAGGCTTTGTAAATGGTGTTCTTAGTCGTGTCGCCAGGATACTACTGGAGCACCTGAAAACCAGGAAAAGCAAAGTTTTTTTTTTTTTTCTTTTCTTTTCTTTTTTTTAATGAGATTTTATGACTTCCTCTGTTTGTGGAGTTCATACAGTGGAGCAGTGAAGGCAGAACGATTTGCAGTACACTACATATTGCATTCATCTGGAAGGGAAAAAAAGACCCTCTTGCATGCAGTTGGCATTATGATGACTTTTTTTTTCTGTAAATTTCGCCAAATGCCATTTACAAACGTGTAGCAAAGTAACATCTATTTATTTCCCTGGCAGTTCGACACCGGCGGTCTCGGTCTCTCATGACCGTATACCGTTTCCGCCGGGCCAAGTGGGGTCAAATGATAATGTCGTTTCATGAAGATGGAAACTGAGTATATTTACTGCACCAGCCCACACACACACATACACACACACACTCCTTCATAGAGCGCTGACACAATGCTGTGACCTGACTGTTTTGGGTTTTTTTTTTAACTCTATTCTTTTTTGTCAGAGGCCCATGGCATTGTCCTGACACATGTACAGCATGGTGCTGCAATCTGTAAGCCATTAGCAGCGCGGTTTGCTGGGGTTCTCTGGAGCTGGGCCAGAGCTTCCAGACGGATCCAGCAGCACCGACTCGCTCAGTCCAGCTGAGGAGAGGCCAGCGAGAGGAAACACGGAGAGAAAGGGGCATACTGGAAGCCCAAATAGCTTTCAGTCACTGTTAGTGACATCTTTGTGTATGTTAAAGGTGTTCCTGAGTAAAGCACTGAATCATCAGATATTGTAACTTCATCAGATATTGGAATAGCCAGAAGGATCATATTTCTGTTTCATTATTTCTGTGTGCATTAAGTACAATATATGCATGTGCAGGCATGCTTTTATATATTGTTGGGGATCAGGTGTTCCCTTTGGTCCCCTAGGGTTTGACCTTGAGGGGGCGGTCCCTGGGTTTTCATTTCTGTACTTAAGGGTTGCATCTTGTTTAGGAGTAGTACAGGAATAATTATCTTCATTAATAGTTGTTAGTTGATTAGTAAGGATACTAAGACACATTCATGCTTGTGTGTGTGTGTGTGTGTGTTTGCACGCATGCATACGTCTCCCCTCGGCAGCCCCTGACACTATGAGCTCCATCACCGTATCAGCAGATCATTGCGCATTGTTTTGCCTTGTCATATCGCACGAACGCATTATGCTTAACGCGAGCGGCACGTCAGGCACTGCTCAGGACGCCGCTGTCAGGATAAAGTCATCTCGCACTCAGCCATCAGATTACTGTCGCCTCTTAAAGTTGCAGTGCCATTTTCAAGACCTTTTCATTTCAGCCGTAATGATTTCTCCCTGCAGCGTTCCCATAACGCATCTCCTACCCCCCCCCCTCCTCCTTTCTGTTGTTCCTTCAAGCACTGCTGCATTTGTCCTGCCACTCTACGAGCGTCGAGCGGGAGCAATTTGCCCGTGCTCCGGGGGCCGCTAGACGCACACAGCTGTTTTTTGGGCTAACAGGGTATTGTGTGTTTAAGGAGTGCCGTGTATGATCGCATAGTGAAATGTGCCTGACGGTTGAGATGCATATGAAAGAAATACCAGCTATTGTCTGAGGAAGAGGTTTGTGGATAAGACACAGAAAGGGTTGCTACTCTGAACTTTTGGCTGAGTAGCGTGTCTGAACTTTAAAAAAAGATTTAAAGAAAAGTCATTTTCTTTTGATCTGTACTGTCTACCACTTTGTCATAGTATCTCTCACTTTGTGTGTGTGTGTTTCTGTTTGTTCTGTCACCAACCCTGTCTTTTGCTACATCACCTTTTCCTGTCAGTACATCTCGCGGGGTTGCCATCTGCCAGCAGACAAAACATAAGCTAAGTGAGTGTTTAGTTGCACGCTTTAAACATCAGAACTCGTGTAGTTTGCTGCCGCTTTATTGGCTGAAGTAGATGTGGCTGGGAAAGCACCGGGTCAAGGCTGGATCGTGTTTTGTCTGGTACTGACTCGAATAGGGTTCTGTATAACGCACGTCGTAGTCAGCATCTAAATTCAGTTCTCTTTAGTTATTTGTTTGCCATTGCTGACTGAACGTCTTGTTCAAATATGGTAGCATGTGGCATTTTTTTCTTCTCTCACAAATAGGAATTTTCTGATAAGGATTCCAAAAATAGCATATGAGTCAATAATGGGTGCGCTATGAATCAATCACAATGTAGCAAAGCAAACAGAATTTCCCCACCCACCCAATTTATCCTGTACGGCAGTGAGAGAAACAAAGTCCTGTTTTGACTAAGTGAAAACCACAGATGAACGAGAACTTGAAGAAAGGCGAACTTTAGTTTCTGGTGCCGTCAGCAAACTGCCAAGAAAATTGCGATTTTAATATTGTATTGCAAAACCGCGGGTTCGGGTGAACAAATTGGAATAAGTAATTTTTAGCAGTTTGTGTCATGGATTGGTTTAAATATCATAAATGTACAAGTTAATTACTACAAAAACAGAACAGTCATTATAGTGGGGTGTTTGGTTATTGTTTGTTCAGTTAGTATATTTATAAGAATGGATATTCTTAAAAAAAAATGTTTGGACAGACTTGTCTTAGTAGATATTTTTCATTCAGATGTACGTATGAAATTAGTTTGTAAACTAATAAGTAAATAGTGATGTTACTGCCCATAATAATTATTTCATACTGTTTATATTATTATTATTATTATTATTATTATTATTATTATTATTATTATTATTCTTACTCACTAGTAATATAAAAGAGTGGGGGAAAGAAGTCAAAATGAAGAAACCCCTTCTATGAGCAGGTGTGTCCAAACTTTTGTGTGTGTGTGTGTGTGTGTGTGTGTGTGCTCCTACAGATGAAGGTTGTTGCCCTGAGCACCAGCTGTTAGCTGTTAAATTTCACACCTGCTCAGTTCAGCCCTCTTTAAGTAAACAGCAGATTTAGTTTAGTCAGAGGAGAGATTAAAAATGTTCTTTCTGCAGGAGGAAAGGTCCTTCTACAAGAGGCAGACGCTTTAAACATGGCACGCATCAAATGACGGCCGCTTACATTCCAATTGAGAATGACAGCACTGTTAATGGTTACGCCATATGTTTTCACACCAGACATTTCTAACCTAATAATGTCATTAGTCTTTAATAATGCCGGACACACTGACCTTGGCTTTGGGAGGCGCGCCGCGAGTCGAGCTCATGAGCAGGGAAACGCTTAACTCATCGAATGGAACTTAAGGTGTGCTGTAGAAACATCATTGTCTTATTTATCTTTTAAGTGGAAGGGAAGAGAGAGGGAGGAAGTGGAGACGAACTGCGCAGGCTCGATCTGCTAAATTTATCATGCGGCCTCTGGGAGCACTGAAATGAGAACAGTGGCCTATTACTGCTAAGAAGGTGTTTTATTGGGAATATGCCCACATGCTACCCTGGGGAGAAGACAGGGCATGGCCAAGTGTGTGTGTATGTGTGTGTGTCATATGTGTAAATGTAGGCATACGTGTGCATGCACGGGCTCTTCTTGTGTGTACTAGTATATGCATGCTTACACGCAGGTTTGCCCAAAGTCTTGGCTCGCTTCACTCTCTGTCTGTGTGTGTGTGTGTGTGTGTGTGTGTGTGTCTTTGTATTGCTTGTCAGAGAGACAATGAAGAGTCTTTCTTTCATTTGCTTATTCACTAAGATATGTCAGTTTTGACACTTGAGGTCTTTCAGTCAGTAATTTATGTAGGTCGCAAGGAAGAACGCTTGTTAGTGATTGGTGGATTAAAGAGGAGGCGGTGCTTAGAACAGTCACTTTACTGTTGCCTGTGAATCATAATCAGAGCAAAGCAATTACACTGTGTACGTAAGCATTGGCAGTATTATGTATAGATATATGTTTAGTCAGTCATTTAGAGATTATTGCACACACCTTAAAGGAATTCCAAGCATGCAGTGTGTATTTTAAGGATATATTACCCAACTGAACGCTGCATTTTCTGTCTGGTAGAATAAGCCCTGTGCATTTTCCATGAAATGGGAATAATTATGTATCCTTATGCATTTATTTATTTATTTATTTTATATTCCTCTATTTTGTGCTTGTCTATCTGAGCACTCATGGTTTAAACATTAACTCTTCGTAGCGTTTGATATCCGTCCTTACCACATGCGAGGAAAGGCGTATGAATTAATCTACCTGCGATGGAGTTTTTTTTGTTGTTGTTGTTGTTCGCATGCTAATGTGTGTTTATCACGAGGAGAGAACAGGCACATTCTGATAAGGAATCAGAGCCACGGGGCATAAACATGATTCGTTGAAGTAGTTGGTGAGTTTGCACACTATTAGTGTTTTTGTGGGTTTCATTTTTGCTTATGCATTTGCAAAGAGGGTGCACAGCATTGAGTAATTTTTTTTTTTTGATGACAAGCATTTTTAGTAGTGCTGTTCCAGCTTTACACTACTGACATGTTTAGACATGTAATATAATGCATATAATTGATATATTTATATAAATGATATAGTTATGTACTACTGTAATACCAATAGATAAATCAAGAACGTTGCGAGTTTTAATAGGGAAGAGTCAGTAATGTAACAGCAGTATAACAGCGTTCCAGTTGCTGTAAGAGGAAGACGCTGGTGGTACATCATGTCTAAAATAACCACTGTTCTTCAGTGCAGAGAGAAAATGAGTGTAATCAATCCTTCCTTCTTATGTGGACTATATTTTGTGAGACAGAAACAGCCAGTAGGGGGCAGAACCATGTTCCTTTTTTTTTTTTTTTTCCTTTTTCTCATAATAAGTTGTGAGTGTGATGATGCGTAGCGTATGCGTGACCTCTGAGCGCTGAAACGGTGACGGTCTCCGGGCCTGACCGGTAGCCGGGGACGTCTCCTGTTACCGATCGCCCACGCGGATGTGGTCAGGAGCGATTCGGGTTTAAGGACGCCTTCATGTTCACGTGGGCTTTCAGTCAGCTGTGTTTGTAAGAGAACTGGCCTTTTCACAGATGTCACATTTACACGGCACGCAGTGATCCTGAGGGGAAAGGTTATATTTTGTTGGAATGTTCACAATCTTCTTAATTCTGCGTAAATACGAGGACGTGAATTCAATTCTGCGTAAATCAAACGACTCGCAGTTTTTTCAGATGATGTCTTCTGAAATGTAGGGTTTCTGTCGCTGCTGCTTGGTAAAAGCAGAACAATGAGACTGATAGAAAAGTAGCTCATTCTTCACTTTTCTTTACACCCTAACTCCTCCCCAGGACTCCCCTCTGTTTTTTTTCCTCTCTTGACCAGATAGTTGTGTTTATCAGTTGTTTAATTAAAGACACTCCTTTCTTCAGACTTTCATTGTTTCCCGAGCACGCAGTGAACCCCCACCGGGGTCAGAGGGTTAACAGCCGTCAACTGTGGCGCTCTTTTTTTTTTTTTTCTCCTCCCTGTGTCTTGTTTTTTTTTTTTTAATGGCCCACACAAAGACATTGCTTCACCTGCACACCCTGTCCAACTCACCCCCCCCTCCACCACCAACCACAACACACATGCACACACACACACAGCCTGCGGCGGCCCCCGCTGCTGCTTGTGTCCCCATTTGAATTGATTATGTTTAGAGCTCAGCTTGTGATTGGTGGAGAAAGGGCGTGGTTGATTGGATAGTTTTGTATCTTGTCAGTCGGGCAGCAACCTCGCGCATGCAATCTGTCCGTATCCCCGGGAAGAAGGCTTGAGACGCGACAGCACACACACACGCGCGATCCTGGTGTAAACACCTCTCTCTCCTGCTCTCTCTCCTGCTCTCTCTCTCTCTTTCTCTTTCTCTCTCTCTCTCTCTCGCTCTATGCTCCGAGTCTCTGCTCTCTCTCGTCTTCCGCGATTCTCTGAACGGCCCCGGCGCTCTGCCTCTGTTTACCCTGGCAGCTAAATGGAGTTTGTCAGGTTTGTCAATATGATTGATTCTCTAATTTTGTCTGCTTTCTGTTTTCTCTGCTTTTCTTTTTAGAAAGAACAATTGAATTTTTCCTGGGAAAAAGAGAATGTCTGGGGTCTGTGTGTGTGTCTGTGTGTGTAGAGGTGTGCTGTGTGTAATTTGAGGACTGCTCTAGAGTCAGGCTCGGCTCAGACGGGACCCCTCGTCACCTGTAGAATAAAACACACACAGCGTAGACTTCTGCTTTGGGAAGCACGTGTTCGGAGACGGCTGTAGTTTTGTCATTTGTCCATTGCAACGCTTTTGTGACTTTTGTCTTTGTGGTTGGGTTTTTTCTAGTTGGTTGATTGTGTATTGTTTTTTTGTTTTTTTTGTTGATCAGTGACCTTTAAAATTATTTGGATTTGGGGTTCAGCTGTGTGTGTGTGTGTGTGTGTGTGTGTGTGTGTGTGTGTGTTTGTGTGGTATGTGAGAAAGGCTGGAGGTTAAAAGGGTTCTTCCAACCCTAATCTGTGGTGTGTATCATTTAGGTGAACAGAGTAGCATGCCATTGTATTGTGTGTGTGTGTGTGTGTGTGTGTGTGTGTGTGTGCGCCAAGGGCAATAGATGAGGGCACAGGAATTTGTGGCAAAGTTGCACAGCTATGTAACAACTTACTTTATCACTCTCTCATACACACACACACACTCACACACAAACACACACACTTACCTTATGAACCTTTTGCCTTTTTTAAATCAAGTTTGTGCAAAGTGATTTAAAATCCCTTTAGATCTTCCATGAATTTCAGAAATAATTCTGGCACCTAATTTCACTGTCAGCATGCTGTTATTCCATTTCTTCCTCACGACCATGAAGTGCTAAAGCTGTCAGCTGCTCGTTTCATCCTCCTAGCCTGTATTGCTGTGCATTGTCAGTGTTTAGACTGGCAGCAGGGTGCTGCGCTGGGACACGGAGCAGCAGCGCGAGGGAGTAAAGGGGCGAGAGCGTGCAAAGGTGCGTGCGGAAAGGCGAGATGAAGCTCGGCACAGTCTGGGGGCTAATGCTCTACAGCTGCGCCTCGTGCTTCCGAGGCTAGTAAGAGACTGATGATTACACCGGCACTGTGTAATCAGTGTTGATTTATTGTTCATGAGCAGTGCATTTGTGCTGCACGTCAACACGCAACACCACCACCAGCACCTGTCATTTCAGCTGCATGCCACTATTGCATGTAGTAAAGCACTGGGAGGGGGGGTGTATCTGTGTGGCAGAATGTAAAGTGTACATTTATGTGCATGTCTTCAAGTGTTTCAGTCTGCAGCAGCATCTGTAGAAAATTGAGAATAGCTTGGCAGTGTCTCACACACACACACACACACACACACACCCACACACAGTGCCAGCTGTTCCCTTCTGTTCTCTCACACCCTCAGCACTCAAGAAGATATAGGCCCAGAGAGCGTTCTCTTCCTCAGCTTTAACACTCATTCACGTTTTACTTCTTTACCCTCTCCCAGGATCCACTCCAGTCCCTCTGGCCCAAGAGCTGTTTTGACATTTATGATATGCAACAAAAAAAGTTTGCTCAGGCAACTTTTCCCACCGTTGGTTTGTGAGCTGGTGAACTCTTGTAGTCCACTGAAGTAGTCATTCATCACATAAGCTAATGAACATCATATTATTTTTAACTACACGCCACGGCAGTAAATTTCACGTTGGGCAGACGCAGACATCCAATCCGTCTTCATCTTTTTCTCTCAGCCCGCGCCAGCCGACAGCAGTATCTCCCCTCTGTTATCAGCGCTAATTGGATTCACGCCTCTGAAAAGACAAACATCACAACACGGGCATAAATCAGAGCGAGACGAGGTTCGGCTCAGCCGTCGTCTGGCGTCATGGAGACGTGGATTAGCGCCGCGGCCGTTGCGCCGTGGCAGGGAATGGAAACTATCTGCGCGCTGGACGTGACGGTTATTGTCTCACAGCACATTCTCCGGTTGATAGAGGGGGGATTTGCGAGTCTTGTGATCTTAATTAAATTTCTGACAATGCCGGTAATGCGTCTGACAGCACACGCACACGCCGTTGCGTAAGCTTGGTCAAATAGTAATGATGTGAAATGGAGAAGTTGAAGTTGCGAGGGAATGGTGTTTTGCAGTCTAGGCGGTGTCTGAAGTATTTTAATTCGCTTTTTATATTGTGGTTCTTTTTTTTTTTTTTTCATTCTAAAGGACACAGAACACAGCACTGAGTGACCGCAGGATTAGCTTGAGTGGAAGTGGTATTTCATGTGCTGTGTGTTAAACGTGCACTGTGTGTGTAACTGACATGATAACACAAGTAAAAGAGGACTATATGGCATCTGAAGTGTGTGTGTGTGTGTGTGTGTGTGTGTGGACCATGTTTTTATATTTTTGTGGGGACCAAAAATAAATAAATAAAAGAGCGAAAAAGTTTAAAGGTTAGGGTTTGGGTTTGGGTTCGAGTAAAGACAAATGTGTGTGTGTGTGTGTGTGTAAGGCCCTGTGCGTCTACAGTTACCTGAGCAGCCAAGAATGTGTACTTTCTCTTTAGTGGAGCTCCAGTGTTTGAGAAATCTATGAAATATGAACTTTTTTCATGAGTTTTAAAAATGAATTTAAGAAAAAATTAGACATGTATTTTTTTTTATTTATTTATTTATTTATTTTTATTTTTTTTTTACTTCTAATATATATATATATATTATATTTCATCTATCCAAATATTTTATTTATATATATATAATTAGGTTTTTATTATTATTTATTTTTTTATTTATTTATTTATTTATCTGAAAGCCGAATACCAGAGCATGCGATGTAAACGAGCCCTTCCGTCCTTGTCGCCGGTTAATTACGGCAGGTCGCTCAGCCACGGTGCGAGGCGGAGTGTGAAATCCTCGTTTCCGCTCTGTATGTGTAAACTCTTAGAGTCTACTGGCGTTCACATCCGAGTCCGTGCAAGCGAAGGTAGAGCACACGCCGGCTTCAAACACAGAACAGGCTTTTCTGATGTCTCAAGGGCTTGTTCTGTTGCTCTTCCCCATTCCGTTTGATGTCTTGACAAAACAAGATGACACCAGGGAGCATTAAAATTTGAGTGTTTTTTTTTTTCCCCTCTCCCCCAGCACTTTCGCCCTCTCCAACCTGTGCACCGTGCGGCCACTTCAGTGTTTTAAGATGCTTTCCATTGAAGTCTTTCCCACTTTACATTTTCACTTTTCGCACCATTCATCTTAATTGCTACTGCCACCAAGAGAGTCTACGTCTCTCTGGCTTTTGCTCTCTCTGTCTGTCTGTCTGTCTCTCTCTCTCTCCGTCTAGCTCTCACTCTGTGTCAGAGGCTTTTCGCTCTTTTGGGTGCACAGTGTTCATTAAGACAGTATCAGTGAGTCAGATAGGTGTCAGATGTTTTCTCATTAGGCTAGCATTTGCCCTGCTAGTGTCCTTTTCTTAGGGCTGCCTCCACACACACACACACACACACACACATATATACACACACACACACACACATATACACATATATACACACACACATATACACACACACTAAAGGGAATGCAATGTTAACAGGTAGCCTTTGTAGCCTGCAAGAAAATCTTTTTTGAATGAGATCTGCAATAATAATCTGTGATTTTTATGATAATGTGTGTAGAAGTTCAGAATGTAGTGTGTAAAATGTTATGTAATGTGTACCGTATTGTAAAAATGATGAAAATTGAAAATGTCTGTTTCAAAAAAAGGGCAGTGTTATTGTTATGAGTATTGTCAGTGTTGTGGTTTTAGTAGATTTTTGTGCTCATATCATGTACTGGCATGTATGTATGCAAATGTGTGTGTGTGTTTGTGTGTGTGTGTGGAGTCAAGTTTCATCTTTTCTACTGATATGTATGTGTACGTTTGTAGCATTTACACCTGTGTTCATAAACGTGGTCACTTGTCTTTCTCAGCCTTTTTTTTTCCCATCTCAGTTGAGATCTGTCAAAAATATGAATATACGTTTCTCAGATTCTCTTACTTTTGCGAGCGAGGCAAAAGTGATCCCAAATCCCATCTGTGCTTTAGATATACATTATCTTTCTCTCCTCTATGAAGACAGCCACTTATTCCTGTTCATTGTTTCTTTTATGGTCTTCCTCCATGGTTCTTGTCAATGAAAGCAAGAAGAATGGCTCTCCAAATGGAAAACATCCTTTCCATCTCTCCCTGTCTCTGTCCAATGTGAAGTGGCCTGGTTGCAACCGTGATATTTTTCAGTTTAAGTGCCCTGGCGTAGCTCGAGCAGATCGCAGCTCATTCAGCGGAGGATTAAACACCAGTAGTTGCTGTGATCAATAGGTTAAAAAGAGTACAATCCCTCTCCCCTCTAATGACCCCACTGGTAATGGGTAATAAAACGGGGGCTGTAATAGAGCTCAGGGTCTAGAGCCGTACTTTCTGTCTGCACACAGGCACACACATGTACGCGCACACACACACACACACACACACAAAAGTGGAAACTGATGTCAGTGTGCATGAAGGGTGTAAAATTAAAGAAATTAATTAGCTAAAGCAGAGCTCACAGTTTATAGCATGGCTGTTGAGTCCTGTGAGATAATGTGTTATTTTTGTATCATTTGATTCAGCCAAAGCTTTTGAAGTAGACATATTTAACAGATTAGCTAGGACTGTCCACTGTTATGCAGCTGTATTCAATACTGCACTCACTACAAGAGTGACTGTAGATCCAGTAAAATATTATGTAAAAAAAAAAATTAAACAGTAACTGTACAGTCTAAACACAGCTGTTAGTTTATTTCAACGAAGTGATGCCAGCACTCACAAAAGCACACATATATGTCGCGATGAGTCACCCACCGGCCCCTTCTTGTCCGCCTCCTGACCTTCAAAATAGTTCATCAAAATTAGTGATGCTGAGCGTTAAGGACGCGGCGCATAACGACCGTAAAATGACTGACTAGGGGGCGTGGCCTATGCAAACCACACCAGAGACTGTGTGTAGAAAAATAAAACAAGCTAGCTGGCTTGCTTATTAAGTCATAGCACTGTCCAGGCTTAGTTAGAGCATTTTTCACTGTCTTCTTAACGCCTAGCGTGTATGTGTGTGGGGGAAACTATCTGTGCTTACATGTTAAGTTAGTGGCTAGCAATGTGTTCCTTCTGTTTTGCCACATTTGCCCTTTAGCCATGTTGTGTTGGCTGTCAAAGCAGAACTGTGTTTACGCATCGAGTGACTCTTCTGCTTTGACACCTCTGCCCTTTGTAGCACCGGAGATGTGCAAGGCATTCATTAAGGTGGTTTGTTTGTGTTATATTCCTTTAAAGTGAGGCAAATTAGGCCATATTTATGCAGGCGGATGACAAACAAGGCCTCAATTACATTTTCCAGAATGTTCCAGGCTGTGTCATCTGCTGTGATCCACAGATACAGTTGGGGTAACCTTGGTGAAAGCTGTCACCCTAATGTCTGGCCCATTAAGCCAAGGCAAAAATACGCACTGCTCACACACGCACGCACACACAAACACACACACACAATCACGTGGTGTGTTATCTCTGGCAAATGTGAAATGCTCTTAAGTTCATCTCCATCTTGTTGTCCCAAACGTTGCAAGGAGAAGCTTTTAATGGCATCATGTACAAACACACACACACACACACACACACAGATTGCACTGAGCCTCACCAGCAATTAAGGGTCCCTGTCGGCTGTGTACGAGGATTCTCTCAATGTCACCACGCATCACATTGCTCTCCACTCACACTCCACTATCACACCTCTTTATCTCCATGTGTTCGTGTTATTGGGAATATTTTCTCAAACTACTTTTTTTTTGTGTGTGTGTGTATATATATATATATATATATATGTATATAGATATATATATATATAGATAGATAGATAGATAGATAGATAGATAGATAGATAGATAGATAGATATAGACATGGATATAGATAGATATAGGTAGATATAGATATGTCTGAATTATTTATTGGAAAATGTACAATTCGGTATTATCATCTTCAAAATCTGATCCCTGTGAGCACATCCTCGTCAACTGTGTAGCAGGTCTATGGATGTCCTTTACTGTGTCAAACGTCTTTTAATCTTGGCCTTCTTGTACGAATTCTTCTTGAGAATCAACAAACGATGAACTTGAGCTTACTTTAGGTGAGGTGATGTTGTCGTGTGCCATTCAGCATTTTGTCTTTTTGTCTGGAGATCGTACTCGAACACCCACCATTCATCTCCTGTGATCACTCTGTTCAGGAAATCAGGCTCTCTTGTTAAATTGTCCAAAATTTGATGCAAACTCACTTGCATTGTTCCAGTAACAAGAAAGGCTAGAATGCAACTGAAACAGACCCTACCGATTATCTGAGATCCCCCTCTGACTGAACCTGAACCAACATGTATGTATGTATGCATGTATAAAAAGGGAAAGAGAGAGAGAAGCAAATGCAAGAAGAGCAGTCTGTGCTAATAGGCAGTTGCCTTGCTATTGTAGCAAGTTCTTATGCTGATTGGGATGCTGGGAGGTTTGATGGTCTGGATTTGTGTGTGATTTATACTGGGTCTGTCTGATATGAGCATGTCTTCCGTTTCCTGTGTCAGTACTCCTGTTCTCTCCCTCCTCATTTAAATGCATTTAAACACAGACTGCTGTAAAGACTTTACATAGTAATAACTGTGTGTGTGTGTGTGTGTGTGTTGCAGGTGCCGGTGTCAGTGGCTATGATGACCCCGCAGGTGATAACTCCTCAGCAAATGCAGCAGATTCTCCAGCAGCAAGTCCTGAGCCCTCAACAGCTCCAAATCCTCTTGCAGCAGCAACAGGCCCTGATGTTACAGCAGGTACACACACACACACACACACACACAAGCCAGATGCAGTCAGTGGAAAGGGAATGCCATGATAGTGTGTGTGGTACAGCATTACAGCAGTGTAGGGCTTGTTTATTAGACACACTCACTATGTTAATTGTGTAATGTTCTTTGATAGACAAGTAAATGACTCTCCATACAGAATGTACATTAACTTTTCAGCTGGGCACTAAACTTTTATCATTACAGTAGTCACACTGTAAGAATATGTCACGAAAGATTTAAATAAACCATTTTATTACCATTCTAACCATTATATTTACCGTTTATCTTATTATTAAAAATGTGTATTATTTATGAATTTATTTTCTTTCTTTCTTTCTTTTTTTATAAAAAGAAATCCCAAAATCATATCTGTGTAGAGGGTCTGTGTGAAATATTTTTATTATGATTATTATTATTATTATTATTATTATTATTATTATTATTATTGTTACTATTTAGTTATATTTGTTTTTAAAAAATCTATCTATCTGTCTATTTATCTATCTATCTGTTTGTCTATCTATCTAATCTATCTGTTTATTATATTTATTGTGTTTGTTAAAGGGGTCTCTGGCTGCAAACATATTGGTGTAGTGTGGGATTTATTACTGTACACTGCAAACCTTTTCCATCATCTGTCTCACTGCTGTGTATGTGGAACCCAACAATGCTTTGAATCACATGTTAGTAATGCTCAGTTGAATTGTGTGTGTGTGTGTGTGTGTGTGTGTAGCAGCAACTTCAGGACTTCTATAAGAAGCAGCAAGAACAGCTCCATCTCCAACTCCTTCAACAGCAACATGGCAGCAAACAGCAGAGCAAGGAGGTATTCTGACCTCACACTCACACACACACACACACACACACACACACACACATGCTTGTCATTACCTGCTTAGAGCACCTGCTTCATGGACAGGTACGGACTTACTGCCATTCCTTTAGGTTTTTTTTTTTCCTTTTCAGGAAATCTACTTTAGTGTTTTTTTTTTCTCCACTTCTACTGCATTCCTGATGAGAAACATACATGAAGTCACATATTTCCTTTTGGGGGGGCAGAGATACGTCTGTCTCCATAAGTGTGAGGAGGCTACCGGTTTAATAAACATGGAAATGGCAGCGGAGGAGCTGTGTAATAGTGAGCTATCATAAAATGGGACTTGTTTTCTCTCCCCTTGCTCTTTCCTTTCTATCTCTGTGTCTCAGACTCTCTCTTTCTTCAAGTTTGAGCCTGGTCTCAATTACGGTGGGCTCCGTGTTAATGACTGGAGCATGCAGGCGTCGCTCCAGACAAAAGAACTGATTATTGCTCGGTCAGAAGCAGTTCAAAGGCGATCCAGGATTTTCAGACTTTTACTTTTCCCCCTCTGACAGTCACGTTCACGTTCCGAGTGCATAAATTAAAAGGAATGGAAAAAAAAAACACATGCACACACACACACACACACACAAACATCAAAGTCCTCAGGCTTGCTAATTAATGAACTAGGGGCTTCAGTTTGGACAAGTTGTGCTGCTTCACTTCCATAAATCAATGTGACAGGGCTGTTTCTCATGTTTCTGATAAGAGATGTCATTCTCTTTTTTTCTCTCTCGCTCTCTCTCTCGCTCTCTCTCTCTCTCTCGTTTGCTCGCTCGCTTTCTTAGGATAGGGCAGAGGGGAGGAGGGTGAAGTTGACATAGCAAAAAGCTACAATTGATCAGCTGAATGGGGAACAGTGAATAAAAAAAACACCATTTTTTGAAGCGCATTATGTTTGATCAGAGGAAATTGATGCAGCCCTCAAGAGGCCTGTTCGTCTTGCTGATATTTTCTCTCCCTCTCTTCTTCTCTCGTCTTTCTTCTATCCATTTGGATTTCTTGTGCCGCCATCAAAAGACAAGAAGAATTACTGTGCGACTCCCTCCCGTGGGGCCTCAGCACAATAACCCCCTGTTGTTGCTTTGTGCCTCGCTTTCATTTTAAAAACGTCACAATTTTTCTTTTTCTTTTTTTTCTTTTTTTTTGTTTCCAAAGATCTTTACCTTCATATCGGAGTCGAGACAATGAAAAGGTCCACATGTGTCACTCTGTATTACTGTTGTCTGCCTTCTGTAGCCCGTGAAACCCTCATGTGCTCTGATGGGACACTTTTAGCGTAGTGCTCGTGTGTGTTTGGAGAAAGAGTCTTCTTCCGCACAGTAGCAGCGAGGATTATCATTGACACAACTTACTAACTACGTTCATGTCATGAAGTGATTGAATGTTCAGTCCTCACGCAGGTTAGAGCTCTAGCAAACGCATTTAAAGGAGTTTTATTTTAAAAAGCAATTAATGCAATAAAGCAATATTTATCTCGGTGCATAAGACTTCAAAATGTTATAAATTTTGAGCTGAAGGGGATATATATATATATATTTTAGCTTTGTCCATAGATATGCTTTGGAAAAAAAATCAGTTTTAAAAATAAGACCAAATTCCTTTTAGTGGCTTTTCTTTAAATAAGCACATGACCATTGCACAGAGAGCGAAGGCTTGTTTTATCAGGAGTGTTCAGTTTGCTCCGGGTCTCCTGTGTGACCTGGCCTCCACGGTGCAGCGAGACCTTTTTTGTTTGCCTTCAATCGGGAGCAGTAAACACAGCAGCGCATCCTGTGTTTGGGAAGAGGGTGCGGTACACAGCTTGGCAGCAGCAAGAGGTGTACTTTAATGCCCACACACACACACACACACATGTGCTCTTACACAATGCTGACTCTGATCTATGAACATTTCCTGCTTTGTGCTGCTGTCAGTTAATTGAGAAAGGGGCTACTGAATGCGTTAAACACTCCTGTCCCTGTCTCTTATCGCCATAACACCGTCTATTTGCAGCACAAGTCATAGACATTAGATCAGTCTGATCATTCGCTCTCATTTGATCTGTCTGTCTGGCACAGCTTTCTGCTTTTCTTACCCTGTCTTATTCTCTCTCTCTCTTTCTTGCTCTATTTCTCTTGATTTTTTTCAGCACCTTTTCTTTTTTTTTCCCTTCACCCCACCACATTATGTTCCATCCATTTTTCTCTCCAGCTGTGCCCCGAACATATTTCACAGGTCTACTTGAATAAAGAATTCCTCTCCACCACTATTGTTCTTGTAGAAAACGGCTCGCCCTGTGAGGTTGCTCACATGGCTTGGCTCCCCTGCGCTGAGACTTCACACTACACGTGAACACCCGGAATACGGGATTTCATTTATTTGTACTGCAGGTTCAAATATTAAAAAATAACATTTTAATTATTCTGCTGCTTAAAAATTCAATCAGTACAGAGTAATAATGGGCATGGATTTTTAATAAGCACTTGTAGCTGGTGTGTGCTGTACAGTTCCATTCCTCTTACATACTTTAGTGGGGTTTTTTTAATACCATGTATTGCAAGACTAAAATAATACCCAAGGCACAGCAGTGAAGTGTGCTACGAGGTGTTTTTTTATTTAATTTTTTTTTTTTTTATAAAGTAATCCTCTAATGGCAGCTACCCCAGAGCCCCTTGGCCGCCTCAGCTGTCTGATAGGAAGGCAGCGAGCCGTTTGTTCCCTGGGATCTGAGCTTTGATACGGCGGATGATAAAGGCTTACTTTCGGTTGCACGCGTGTTCACTGAATTATGAATGGCCGTAATTAAAATCCTGCGGTTCTTATTATGAATGATTAACTATGTTGTTTCATTGTTTGTCACACCTCCGAGTTAATTAAGAGAGGAAGGCATGTACCTGCCGTGTGTGTGTAAGAATGATTTGTAGACTGTTGTCTCAATGGTACCTCTTCTCTCTCTCTCTTTCTCTTTCTCTCTCTCTCTCTCTCTCTCTCTGTAGGTTTCCACACAGCAGTTGGCGTTTCAGCAGCAGCTCCTTCAGGTTCAG
>JAOTRJ010000019.1:6001706-6015182 GCA_028564905.1 Leptodoras praelongus
TTGGGCCAGGCATGGCAATGTACCGTCCGGTCCCAGCTACTGACATAAGCGCCATAGTCCATATTTGGTTATGTCCAACATTTAGACACTTAATATGGCTCATTAAAAAATTCCCAGATGATTTTGAATTTTCTATGAACTGATTTGATCACATGCACGAGGAAAGAGATTTTACATATTTGCTCTTATAAGTGCATATGAAAAATGCATGAATGTGTGAAAATGTAGTTATAGTTACATTAGTCATATCTCTGAGCGTTAAGATGCATGGAAGCGAAATCATATTCAAGAGTGAATTTCTCAAAATAGAAACCCAGTATCGTTGCCCAGGCTTGACTGCTTTAGCAGTGACACACTGGCCCCAGATCTCTTCATAGACTAAGTGCGTGTGAGTGACCTGGCCTATTTGCCGCATTTTCTGCCTCACTGTTTGAAGTTATTGATGACCTTTTCCTTTCACACCCCAGCAGACTTGTTCATGCTTCAGTAGGCCAGCATCCAGAGGCTGAGATCTCATCTGTTCAGTGTTCAGCAAAAGTAGTTAGCATTGCCATATGAGTCATGAGTTAATGCTCTTTTATGTGAATGTGTGTGTGTGTGTGTGTGTTGGGATAGCGGTAAGGAAATAAAAACATTTCTTCATCTGTTTCTTGCTGCCCAAATGTGTGTGTGTGTGTGTGTGTGTGTTTTGTTTTGTTTTTTAATTTAAGTCTAGGAATGTTTCTTCTTGTGGTGATTTAAAAGTAACAATAGCTGTAGAATTGAAATGAAACAAGATGTTAGCTATATACAATAAGTGCTGAGTGGTTTTGATTGTCTTGAAGAAATCCGAGCATCTGTGACTTCATTTTGTGTCAGAAGTCTTAACAGCCTCTTTGTGTAAAGGTTTTATTGGGCTTTTATTGATTGCTAATACATTTCTGAGCTTTCATCTATCAATATAAGCCCGGAATTTGGGCAATAAAGCAGATTAGATGGAAACATGGGAAAATGCTTTTATTACTTTCAAGAAAACATTTGGCATTGGAATTTTGTGTGCAATGTGTGTGATGTCACTGTTTCTCTCTCTCTCTCTCTCTCTCTCTCTTTCTCTCTGTCTGTGTTCCCCTTTTTCCCCTGCTCCTCTTTTATTACATCTTGTTGCAAAACACCTCGAGTGAGCAGCTGTGGGTGCTGTTAGATGCAGCACACTGGCAGAAAAGTATCATCTCTTGTTATCGCCCAATTAATAACAGTGTCTCACCTGCGGAATGAAGAAGTCAGTGCCATGAGATTTACATGTGCGTGAAAGAGTGCAAGTGCCAGTGCACTTCTTTATCATCAATACGTTCTGATTGAATCTGTCTGAACACCATCTAAAAATGCATTGTTAACTTTAGCACCCTTAGCTCACAAACAAGCCTCGACGAGAGTCAGTGTTTAAATTAGCATGTCTGTTCTCGTTTATAATAAAAGTTCTATCAGTCGAAACCCGAGGCACTTTATTTAAAGGCATAAATATCGGTTCCCTGTCAGCGCAAAGTCGTGGGGCCCGTATTTGTCTTTTGAGATTCATTATTTTGAATTGGACAAAATGTGCCTGGAAACGTCTTAAACACCAGTATAGGGATAAGAGAGAGGGTAAGAGAATAGGCAGGGAGAGAAAGAGATGGAGAGGAAAGGAAATGATGTCTGACCTGTTCCCTTATTCAGACACCTGCATTAGCTATGTTCTCCCAGGTGCTTCAGCGAGGTGTGTGCGTGTGTCACACCCCCCTTCCACTCTATTACCTGCCTTTCATTGCACTTTGTGTACACGCTCCCCGAGCCAAAGCCAGCTCTCATCCCCCGCCTCCCATCATTTTAGTTGTCCAGGAAAGGGCCATGGGATGGCGACAAGACAAATTTGCCGTTAATACGAAGCCAGTGAACGTGGCCAGCGAGTTCTGGCATTGATTGATCATTCAGCAGCGTGGCACTGCTTTAATAGCTCCTGTAGCATTCAGAGTGGAACATATTGTAGGCCTAAGGGCTGCATATCGAAGACGCGGCGATCAGAGACACATAAGCGCGGGCGGGGGGGGGGGGGTGAACGTCTTCGCCTGATGGAACAACAAACTAATAGTTGTGTCACATCAGGCCCCCAGTAGAGCACGGTAGCACCTTGGAAAAAAAAAGCCACAGCCGGCCACTTTACACAGCCAGAGCCAGCGGGTCATTTTTTTTGCAGCCGATGATGATGACGGTTGTCGACTGATGCGGTTATGATCCTTAAATCAACTTTCTGCTCGCTTGAACAGGGTCATAGGGAGTACGGGGGGGTACAAGGACGGGAAAGGTTGAAGGAGGAAAGAGTGCTCCCTCGTCCAAGCACGCCGCTGCTACCTGCCGCGGTAAAAATGTAGTTGCGCCACTGGTAATCAATCAAGGTTGGCGCAGACATACATTTTTTAAAACGAGGCCTGTGTATCTTTGGCCTCTAATGAGCGAAAGGAGTAGGAAGAGGCTAGTCTGAAAAATGGCTAACCACCATCGGTGCAGTAATCCGGGACAAAAAAGATAAATTTCGGGTCAGGAACAGGGTTTATATTAAATACAGGATGCTGTGTATTCTTCTGGAATTGGGTTATTGAATAATGGTAACAGTTTAATCCGATTGCTCGGGTGGCGTTGCACACAAACGGGGGTTAGGGCGGGATTCTTTTTTTGCAGGAGACGTTATAGCCAGTTTTGTCATGGTGCTGAAAAAGCTTTGATGCCGAATGATTAATGGTCATGATTAATAGACACATGGAATTCTAAACGGATCGGGATGACATAAAGAAGGAGAATAAATACAGATGTGTTGCAGGGGAAGGAGGATGGAGAGAGAGAGCAGAGAGAATGCAGTACTGGGAGAAGAGGCCCACGTGTCAAGCACATCGGCTAAAAATACACACCACACTGTCAAAATACAGGAAAAGCCTAGGACACTCGCTACAGCTGTGACCTTCCCTTACCGCTTACCTTCACCATCGGCTATTACAAACACTAACCATGGAAAACACACAAACACACACACGCACACCGAGGCACGAAAAAAGTGATACATGTTCACACTCATAACAGTATGTCAGAAGCACCACACGGATAACGGCAGAGCTGAAGTGGCAAAAAAACACAGCAAAAGGACGCACCCCGGGATCCACAGCAGCACAGAGACGTTCCATGGAACGTGGAAAGGTTATTGATTGGTCCCGCAATAATTTCCGCTGGCTCTTTGATATGCAAACGATCCTGAGTGAATTTACAGCAGTACTATCAGACTCATTTCACAGTTCTTAGTGTCTCTCTCTCTCTCTCTCTCTCTCTCTCTCACTCTCTCTCTAGAGCTTTCCTCGCCTCATTAGCCCACTGTTCTCCATTACCGGCATAATTAAAATCTTTAGTAGCTTATCAAATTCAAAATATTTTCTGCTGATCGCATTGAGGGCTTCAACTCGCCGGTTATTTTGCCACAAAAGGAATAAATTAGGACTAAGCATTTGTGATGTGTGTGTGTGTGTGTGTGTTACAGTTAAATGCTTGAAAAGGAACAGTTATGGTATCTGCAGAGAAAGAGAGATTGATTAAAGCCGGGAAATAAAAATTTACCGAGTAATTCAGATAAGCAGAGGGTAAATCATCTTCCTTTATATTTTGAAAACTGATTCAATTAATAGCCCTGAGAGCTGATGGGTCCATCTACCAAATCCTCTCTTACTTCATTTTATAGTTCCAAGTACACACTCTCAGACCAGTCTCTAGGAACAAATGTCTGTATGTATGTAATATATTCAATAGTACTGATCTAGTATTCGTAGCCTCTGAATCACTGGCTATTGCTAATGCAGAAACCTCAGTCCAGTTTAACTTTTAACTTGGTCATGGACGGCGATTTAATGGTACAGAGAGCTGTGTGTGTGTGTGTGGAAGTTCTGCAATGTGCCATTTTAAATGTGGTTTAAGTTGTGTGTGTCAATTAGGCACTGCAGAGCTTTAAGTATTTTGCACATTAACTTGCTTTTCAGAATATTACCCTAGGGGCTTTTTTTCTTCCGTCCGCTTTCTCAGTCCCCTCTCAGTCTGTCTTTTTTTTTTTCCCTCCTGTGAGCGATCGTTTTTATGTGTTAAAAACGTGTTATGGTGAACTTGCTCTCTTGTCTCAGAAGATTATTCAGATTTCACGCCTTGTCTCTATGTTAATTAATTACTTTAAGCATGAAATGCGCATGAATGCCAGAGATTTGTATACACAAACACCCTTGGTGAGAAAGCACAAGAGAGAGAGAGATAGAGAGAGAGAGCATGTCTGATGCGAGCGCATCTCCTGACGCTTGCCCGTAGTGAAACAATTCCTAATTAATATGCTCCTTTGTTTACTCAGCTCCTTGTTTTTTTTTTTTTTTGGATTTAATTACAGCATGAGTGGAAGTGGATTAGCCCATTAATTGATTTAATTATCCAATTTGTTTTTGTGAAAGGCGTGATTCCAGCTGAGCTGCAGCAGCTGTGGAAGGAGGTAACGGGCACACACGTGAAGGAGGAGAACAGCGCCAACAACAATGGCCACCGTGGCCTGGACTTGTCCTCCGCCTCACCCGTGCCTCCCAAAAGCAGCCTCCTCAACCAGCACGCTACGACGAACGGCCAGTACGGCAGCCACACACTCAAGAGAGAGAGGTAGGAGCATGGTTCGAAGTGCTGAGTACTATTTTTTTTACTAAAAATGGTAGTAATGAGAGGCAATTTTCTGAAGAAACCTTATGGGCCTTTACATTTACATTCAACCTCACAGTTTTTTTTCTCATGTTAATAACATATATGTTATATATATGTTACATGTTATATCTTTTTATTTAATACAACAACCTGTGTTCAGTGTAACATGTGGGTGCCATGTATCCTGACCCAATAGGAGTATACTATCTATGTTATAGATAGATTTTCTTGAGGCTGTGTGTGTTTTTTTTTTTATATATATATATATATATATATTTTTTTTTTTTTCATCCACGGAGAAAGCGTGTTACCGAAACACATTAGTGTTCACCACCTCTTTCCTGTCATCTTTGACTAAAGCAAACAGGCCCTACTTGTTTCCCTGTTCAAGATTGCAATGCCTTCAGGGGGAGCACATTTTGATGGACAGCTACCCATAAGGCTTGGCCTAGTAACTATTAATTTGTCGTTAGTAAGTACCTCAGTCGTTTCATTAAGGGCACAAGCTCTGCAGGCCAATTCAGTCTTTGGGGAGGGGAAGCGAACACCTGGGAGTCCATGGCTATTTCTGCAGCTAGATTACAGCAATGGGACTAGGCCCATTTTCTTATTAATTACCAGCTTTCTTTGTTAGACTTCACTATTTGTGTTTGGACTTGTGTCCAGTATACAGCCTTATGGTTTGACATCTGTTAGTTAATTAAGACTTGAATTAACCTCAAAACACAGATACACACCTCAGTAAATGTCAGGTATGAGAGTGCTCTAGGCTGGGCTCTGCCATACCTGTAACTCTGAGGTTAAATAAGCAGTGAGGCACAGAGGAAGTTTCTCAAAGAAAAACGAACAAAAAACTATTTTGTATTTCACACTGTAATCTGTATCTTTCCAGAGCGTTATAAAGGTTCTTTATGTATAGGCTTGACATCATCTCGCCATCAAGATTTATTTGGAGAAAACGTCGTGTCGCGGCTGTGTCTTTGAGGAAGAAATTAATTTGGCGTGTAACACATGCACTTGTTTTTATCTGCTGAGGCTTGATCTTTGAACTGTTTGCGAGAAGCCTCAAGGCACTATGAGCTCATTCCTTCTCTCTCTCTCACACACACACAGACACGCATTTATGTTCGGCTGATTACAACCTGAGAAAATGATGCAATTGAAAGCACAGTTAATGCTGCAAATCCAGGCCTGAAATAAGCAGAAAGTTTGCAGAATCCCATGCTCCATTTAAGTGAAGGTACAGTTAGAGGGGAGACGCTGTCTCTCTAACTGAGACGTGTTTAGATATATCCCCTGATGGAGGAGATAATGCGGTATGCGGTATATGGACCAATATTTATTTTTTTAAATAGCAAGGAAGATTACCAGCAGGAGTGTACCAGAGAATTGGGTGTGACACTGACACGCGTTCATTTACCAGCAAGGAATAAAACATAACAGGGTGTGCTGTTATAGGACAGGCTGGACTGATACAGCTGGATGCCAAGCAGTGGAGTTAGTGGATTATTTTCCGTAACCGTACAGTGCATCACAATCTATCTATGTTACAATTACACTGATAGCAATTGCGATTTGTAATTAGTTCCTGGCATCACTTCATTATGCCTGTCATCACTATAGAAGTCATAAACAGCCATACCCTCACAAAGCTCCCTTTTTTAATCTCTTGAAGTTAATAAGACGAATAAACCTGCGGCTCATCATGTTACAGTGAAACCCCAGAAAGCCCTGCGTCCTGACTTGCAGGGCTTTCTTACAGAAAATCAATCCACACCTTCTGACCAATCGGATTCAAGAATTCAGACGCTCTTTCTTTCTTTCTTTCTTTCTTTCTTTCTCTGAAAAGACTTTTTCACTCACACCGAGTGCACACACAAGTCGTTCATCAATAAAAAAAAAAAAAAACGTAGAAAGGCAAACAAGCTCTAGGTGGGAGCTGAGCCTTCTTTGAAACATTGGAGAGGACGGGAGTAAAAGCTCACCCTCTCCCTCTCCAACACGTGCCACTGAAGATTAAAGGAGACGTCAACAGCAGTTTAGCGAACGGCAGCATGAAGAAGGCACTCTGCAGGCTGAATATGCAGCAAGCATCTCAGATCTGTCAGACGAGCGAGCAGGTGATCGCTCCCTCGCCTCTCTCCTGTGCTCGCTCTCTCTCCGCCTCTCTCCACAGAGCTCCATTCAGAGACGCTGTTAACAAAAAGTCATTATCATGCTAAAACATGTTAGGCAAATTAGAGAACAGCATTAATAGTTCTGCGCTTTGATGATGTGTTGCGTATTGTTTGTTTGTGTGGAATGATGAAATAACATACTTCAGTTGTTCCATCTGCTTTCACCACAGGCAGTTAGGCTGATTCCTGTTAGGTTCTCTGCACCTTGGTTGAACCCAGGAGTGGTTTAGTTCAGGTGATTTGTAAAAACCTGTTCACCAACAGAAAAATACGTCCTCTCCTTCATCCTGAAGAGCTTTTGACACTTTTTTTTTTTTTCACGAGTCCTTTTTGTCATGCAACAGCCAACCTGCACTGAGTTGATGGACCCGCTCCCTCCAGTCTTGCCGGATCGTTTTCCTCTCGGCCCGTTAAGTACCATGTAGTTAGGTTCATGTGTCATATAAAAATCTGGCCAGTCACTGCGACGCCTGCAACTAAAACCTTAAGTGCATCCACAGGCGTCGTGCGCTTGCTTTTCACTTCCGTCTTAAAGGAAAGGAGAAGAAATCCAATCGCTCAGCGCACGTTTTAGATGCGGCCCGCTCCTGCTTTTAGCAGCCTCGCTGCTCTCCCAGTGGTGCCGGCCGTGGAGACGAGGCACTCACACACACCCAAATATAATAAAAGCCTTCAACGTGTCAGTCCATCTGACCCATCAGTGCTCCGATAAGGGGCCGACAGCTGCGTGAACCTGTGCAAACCTATGCTGAGATACTTATCTTATTTAGAAAGAGAGAGGTTACGGAAAGAAATTCAAGAGAATTCACAGAGAAAAGAGGCAAAAGTGTTGCGCCCTGTTGTTCTACTTCTTTTCCTTCCCAGCATGCATCAGGAAGGGGAAGCTCAGGGGACACGCAGCTCAGCAAACTTGTTAAAGAGATAAATAATCAGATACGGGTCCCCTCTTCCCCACTGCCTCTCCCCTTTAATTGATCTTCCACTCTGAAAATGATAATTAAATCATTTTAGGGGCGAGGCTTAGGGAGAATTGAGTCGGGAGTTGGGGGAATTGGGTAAAGACTCAATGGGATTTGTGGGGATTTTTTTTTTTTCCAGAAAAAGTGATACAAATTATGTTGTGGCTAAAAGCAATTTCTCTGTAAACTTAGACCCAGATACTGTATCACTGCTTTAACTGTACGTTGCTGTCTTTTTATAAATCATTACAGATGAAAATAGCGTGAGCTTTGTACTGTTTTACCCTACTGAATCAGAATAATGTAATATGGCACATCAGCATTTTATATCCTAAGCATTTAGATATTTACGTGTCCTTGAATTTCACATGTGCACTTTAGTTGGAAGTGTGTTTGACCTTGGGGTGTGATGTGTTTAACCGTAGCTTCAGGGTATTGCCTAAAATCTGCTTCCACTTCGCTGAGGTTCGTTCTGAGCCGCCGTGTAAGCAGTAAGCAGATGACGTGATTTGCCACGCTGAAGTAAAAAGATCATTAGAGGTCGTCTCTTTCTGTCCCCGAGGCTGCTTGACTGTAATAGGCCTGCCTGGAGACAAGTCAAATTTAACACAGCTGAAGTTTAGGCTGCTGGATCGAAATGGGGCCGTCATTCCGAGGACCCTCCCCTCATCCCAAAATCCCAGGCCCCTATTACCCCTAATGTTCCGCTCTTTAAATTTTGCCATTTCCCACAATTTAGTTACTTAAAGCAAGTCACTTTTGTTATCATTTGCCTCTCCCAAGTCCTCAAGCACTCCACTGTTCAATATCATTTTAATACTAAATTAAGCAACATGCGATGGAGAATTAAAAACGAGGATGTGTTTAAATTAAAAATCGCCTCTGTTCACCATTGGCTGGTCCTTGTTAAAAAGTCATTAGAATATATCTTGCCCTGTGTATTTATTAGCCATTTCAAAACAGAGGCCGTAATGTGTATGCATAATTCATCATTGAATTAAAAAAAACTGATATTTCTGATTCTGGAAAGGAAAAGATGTATGGCTTCCTAACATGGCTCTATTATTGCTTGATAACTACAAAGTTAAGTCGTAAGCAGGTAACTAATTACATGAGAAAACTTGAAAACTCTGACTTTAGTTGCAGCCCCACTTTGAAGAGAAACTTTAATCTAGGAATTATTTCCCATTTCGTCTAGTTAAATGGATTATCAGGGGTTTATCAGTTTGTTGGACTGAGTAATAATACGTTCGGAGCAGGCAATCATTTTAAAACCATTTTTTTAAGTAGTAATTCATTGTTAGTGGGGACAAGGCGAAACTGTGAAGAAAGGAAGGAAGAAAGCTTGCCAGTTGTTTTCTAATGCTGTTGCCTGGGTTAGTGAAGGGATGTGGTTTGCCATGTTAAACTGATGGCTCAGACAGGTGATAAAGAAAATTCCCACTGAGCAGCTTGGTGTTCTGATCTGCCATTTGACAGTTTATCTGACTTTTGTTGTCTCACCACGATCATTTGCGTCATACGTAGCGTAAGAATTAGCTTTTAAAGCTGAGAACCAGTGAAAGGTGTTTTCCAGGTTGTTTGATTAAGCATCATGTACAGCTGTTTATTTCTTTTGTTCATGGTTGAATTTAGCATCATTTACAGCAGAGCAACAGTGGGTTATCTAAAGAGGGATTTCACTTCTTTTGAAGTTATTCAGGCAAAAAACTTGAAGACTCTCCTGTAGAGGAAAACCCGCTGCTTGTTACAAAGCACCTTCATAAATGTTAAATAAGCATCTCCTTAAAGAAAGCTTCACATCAGTGATTATATGCTGTGTCTATTTATTATTAGGCTTAGGTTATGCAGCTCGCTGTGAATGAGTTGTTGCTATAGAAATGATAACGTATTAGAACAAGTGCGCTTGTCAGAGCTGTGCTGTTATGGAAAATTAATTAACACCTTTTCGCCAATCAGATTCAACAGCACTGTGATATAACATTGTTTAGGCTGGTTTAGTAATACTCACATACTCTGCACTGTACACAACTGCAACACCAGTAGTTCTAGCGAACATGATTCATATGGCCAAGCATTCAGTCTTACAGAGGTAGAGGAAAATTAGTGTTAAATCCTCACATGCACACACAGGCTTTTGCCGTCTCTCAGCGGGCTGATAAATTGATAGCAGGTGGAGTGTGTTTACTGTTTGTGCTCGGTGGGCGCTGGCCAGCTGGATTGGGAAGCTTCCTGTTGTGGGAAAGGCAGCCTGCTCCAGGTGGATGGAGGGATCGTGGTTCAGCGGTCAGGACTGAAAGGACATGCTGTTTCTGCGAGCTCCTCGCTGGCCCCATCAAAGCACGCTACCATGCGCATCAGCAGAAAGCCAGAATTAGCTATTGATTGGCCAGCACCGGACAACTTGGAGTCCCTGATAGGCCACAAATTACATCTGGTCAGAAAGCCAAGATCACATGATTACATTGTAGGTCAGACCGGGACACTGAGGTGTATATCTAAGCACAGCTTTTGACCAGAGATAAGTTGAGCTTGTGCAGTGTGTGAACGTTACGACCCTTATTAGATTGAGGGTAAACTGTAAACTGTGTCACATTACAGTGTGTGGCTAAATCTGTTATTGATAATAATGTACTTGTCTTTTCCACAGCTCAGCGCTGGATGAACACACACACCATAGTCACCCTCTCTATGCACACGGTGTGTGTAAATGGCCGGGGTGTGAGGCAGTGTTCGAGGACTTCCAGTCTTTCCTCAAGTAAGAAAAAAAAAATCTCACTCTAACTTGAGCACACACTCACACACACAACTCTTCCAACTTATGAAGGTGAACCCAGTCGTATAGTTTTGCTACGATGCTGTGTGCTTTAATAGCGGCTCTCCTTGCTCCTGTGCTCCCCCTTTCATTTAGCCATTCAGCCACGCTACAGGTGGACCCTCTGTGCGTGTGCTTGTGTGTGTGTGAGAGAGTGATAAGTGCTGTTCCCATGGTGATTTTTGCCACTTTGTCCCAAACAAACACGAGAGGCATGTTTATCTGCAGCAGGCCGCACCACAAGAGCGCTGCAGGTTTGCCCTTGTCTTTTGTCTGCGGACAGACATAGGGGCCCACTCTTTCCTCCTTCTGTTCACTTTTATTCTATTTTTTTTTTTTTTACACTTGCAATGAGACAAGATCACACTCTCAAGTCTTTAATTGAATGTAAGAATTGTGTACACAGGTTTCGGCAGAACAAAGGAAGTCAGCGCTGATTAGAGTGGCAATCTGTTAGCACACGAATCCTACAGCTTAGCAGCTCAAGCCCTAGCATGCCGATGATACAAATATATACAGCAGCTGTCTCTTTTACCTTTTGCCCTTATGTTAGGCACTTATCCTGAGCTCATGTGCTCCAGGCATATCAGAATTAAAACAGGAGGTGTTTACCCTCAGAATCAGGTGTGTGGGAGTGTGTGTAATCCAACACATAGGTAATGAGAACAGGCAGCATATTAGTTATTGTGTATCGATCCGTATTCTATTAGAATAAAGCATGCAGAGCAAAAAGCCCCACAGAGAGGTGCAAGGCCATGGCTGCTCTCCTGCTCCTCCTCCTCCTTTTTCATTCCCTACCTCATTTTACTTCATGTTTCAGAGTCAAACCGCCTGCCACTTAGTGACGTTGATTAGAAAAAAAAAATATGGTGCCTGGATCTGTAACCATTTCTCCAGATCACATGGCAGTAGTGCCATATTCTTCCGCTGTCATCTGTTAGCCTACGAAAGAAAGAAAGTGTTAATGAGTACGTTTGCACTCTTTCGAGCTCTAAGCATAAAGGAACGTGTGCTTTTCCCACTTCACACAGCAAATATCTAAACAGGAAAGTGAGCGCCTGTTTCTCATATGTTACAGCAGGCTTTGGAGCGTCCTGCTTAATCCATCCGTACTTCTCCCTTCTCTGTGGCTTACTTCATAGCTTCATCATTTGTTTACAAAAATGAGTGGAATTAGCATCTGAGAGCTTGGCGAAGGAAAGAAAAAATTCCCTCTCCTTAAAAAGGACCCAAGTGCACTCTGCAGTGTTTTCACAAGTGTTTTTATCATGGCAACATCTTGTTTACTTTACTCGCTTGCCCTAAACTGCTTGGAACATGTTAAGAAAACACTTGTAGAGGCATCACAAAAGCTGTCTTTGTTTAAGCGAGGCAGGGTGAAGGTTCAGCCGGCATAGAGGAGGTGTTAGCGCTTGACGCCATTAAACGTTACCACATGCACCTCCTCCAGTCTGATGATCCACAGCTCAGAAGAACTGCAAATAAAATGCAAAAAGATGAGCACTACATCAGGTCAGACAATAAGAGGCACTGAAAAACTTCTTTGACCTGAGAGGGATTGAGTTTGGAGCACAAAGGCAGAAGCTTTTAGTCAGCCGAACCTATGTATCTGCGCTTTGTGAAAAAGAAGCAGCTCAATAACAGCGAGCAGATCTCTGCAGCGCGTGCCAACAGCAACAACCAGCATCGGGCCAAGGTGTTGTTTTAAACCCGGAGGTTATTTATTCTGTCTGTGAAAGAAAATATTGCATACCTGGTTGTGCTGTCACAATAAATAAAATAAATGAAAAGACTAATTCCTGTTTGGGAGATGAGGGTTTGGAGGGAGAGGTGGGCTACAGGTCTGGGGGAATGGCACAAGCAGTTTAAGGAACGTTGGAGTAAAATCTCTAACTTCTTTCGTGAGCATAAATAGTGGGACTGGATTCCTTTCTATATGACTTCTGATCCTTGGATATCTCAGTAAACCTCCAGGTCATATGTCAAGGCAAATGATCAATAGCCATCTGTATGCCCTCATGGGTGAGTGTTAAGTGTCATATACACTATATTGCCAAAAGTATTCACTCACCCATCCAAATCATTGAATTCGGGTGTTCCAATTACTTCTATACAATTACTCCTATTACTTCTATACCTCGGGTGTATGAAATCAAGCACTTAGGCATGCAGACTGCTTCTACAAACATTTGTAAAAAAGAATGAGTCGCTCTCAGGAGGTCAGTGAATTCACGAGTGGTACCGTGATAGGATGCCACCTGTGCAGCAAGTCCAGTTGTGAAATTTCCTCACTACTAAATCACATATATCACAAATACCACAGTCAACTGTCAGTGGTATTATAACAAAGTGGAAGCAATTGGGAATGACAGCAACTCAGCCACGAAGTGGTAGGCCACGTAAAATGACAGAGCGGGTCAGTGGATTCTGCTACAGACCTCCAAACTTCATGTGGCCTTCAGATTAGCTCAAGACCAGTGTGTAGGGAGCTTCATGGAATGGGTTTCCATGGCCGAGGAGCTGCATGCAAGCCTTACATCACCAAGCGCAATGCAGAGCGTCGGATGCAGAGGTGTAAAGCACACTGTCACTGGACTCTAGAGCAGTGGAGGTGTGTTCTCTGGAGTGATGAATCACGCTTCTACATCTGGCAATCTGATGGACGAGTCTGGGTTTGGTGGTTGCCAGGAGAACGGTCCTTGTCTGACTGCATTGTGCCAAGTGTGAAGTGGTGGAGGGGGATTATGGTGTGGGGTTGTTTTTCAGGAGTTGGGCTCGGCCCCTTAGTTCCAGTGAAAGGAACACT
>JAOTRJ010000019.1:6207026-6230881 GCA_028564905.1 Leptodoras praelongus
GGTTTCCTCCTACCGTCCAAAGACATGCACGTTAGGTTGATTGGCATCTTAGGTTGAAGTGGCCCTAGTGTGCGAGTGTGTGTGCCCTACGATGGATTAGCGTCCTGTCTAGGGTTGTTCCTGCCTTGCGCTCAACGCTGCCGGCTAGGCTCTCCCATGACCCTGAAAAGGAATAAGCGGCCAAGAAGATGAATGAAGTCTCCAGAAGAGCCGTGGCGGATTCTCAGCAAATGTAAAAGCTTCCTTATAAAACTGCACGCGCTGTACTGTTTGAGAAAAAGGCACACCATATATGGACTTCCTTTAGTTTATTAGTTTATTGCACATACAGTGTTTTCTTTTTATTTTCTGGAAGTCTATGCATGTGCCTAAGACTTCTGCATCGTACTGTACATTATTTAGCGTCTTGGAGAATCTGCCACAGCTATTCTGTAGACTTTGACTGTCGCATTTATTTATTTATTTATTTATTTTTTAAACCCTGAAAAGCGGTCTGTTAAGTAATGTGTTGTTTTTCTAAAATCTTTTTTGTACTAATCACTAATAAAAGCTGTACCTAAAAACAGTACGGTGCCTAAGACTTTTGCGCAGTACTGTACATTGTAGTAGTTCAATAAAAGTACTGTGATGTATAGATACCATGTGGTAGTGCGCTGTTCACATAATGGCGTTTACTTGCTGTAGTTCAGCTAAAAGTGAATATGCAGAAGCAGTGTGCAGTGTTCACTTACTTCTACATGTTTGTTTGTGTTTTCCAGGAGGCAAAAGGGGACTACACCAGGTAAAGCCCAGAGCTTAATCCTCTTACTTATGGTCACTTAAGTTCCCTGTGTTCACTGTATATCTGTTGTTTTTTTTTGTTTTGTGTTTTCTTACAGATTATGTGATTAAACAAAAAATATTTACTGTGGAATGGTATTTAAAATGTATGACATTATAACCATACAGTCACAGATGACTGTTTACCCAGTAAACGTTTTTTTGTTTTATTTTTACAGTTCACATTTTAAATAGGACTCTATCAAGTCTCTGTGCAGCTATTAAATAAATTATTTGGTTAATGAAACCAGCCGTGTTCCACTCTAGAGTATCATTGTTAAGAGAACTGCTCTTAGGTCGACTTAGGTTAGAAATGGCACTTTTCACAGGTTTGTATGCTGACATGTAGGCCTCCATGTTTTAAGTGTCGTATGGAAGTTTTGCGATATTATCTATAACTCTATAGTGTAACAAAAAAACTTAATTTACCTATTTTAGTATACCACCATACAGGTATATTGTCTCACCCCTAGTGGCAGTGTAGCTGCAAGTCTGTGAATATCCCTGAATGGGTGTGTTGGGAAAATATCTGGTGCTTTGAGTCACCAGATGACTGTCAGCACTTGTGTGTTAAAGGTGAATGAGCTGATGTTCAAAGAGCTCACCTAAATATAATGCAAGGTTCTGTGTTGAGTCTCTGTTTGTCTCTTTTGAGAAGTGAACTGATTTGGAGTTTTAGATTAAAGTGTGTAGACTTAAACGGGTACAGAGGCATTCTCCACTTGTAAAATGCTAGCAGAGAGGCTGACTGCTTTGTTTTTAGGATTGTTGTTTCTGGTTAATATTTATGGCTGATTTTGCTCATAGGGTGGTCACGTGTAGTTGATTTATTCCTGTGTACTAGGTGATACGGAGAATTCAGCAACCCGGCTGATTGCATTCCAGTGTTCTTGGCTCGGATTTTATACTATGAGAATATGCATTAAAGGCCTTGGATTACTGCAGACTATGTGCATTAATACTTTATGAAAGCATAACATGGCTGATAAAAGTACTTTGGTGTGTTGTGATGTTTGGATTATGGAATGATAATTACGGAGGTGCTTGTGCATCACCCATAAATCTGTTTCGAGCTCTGTTTATACTCCGTTCAAGGGGCTGTAGGAGATTTTTCTACGAGATTGCAAAACAGAAAAGCTGGGCCTCTGGTTACATAAGCTGCGAACATCACAGCGATACAGTGGACGAGTGTGTAGGTTAACGCCAAACCCGTTTGTTTGCTTCTGCCCCTCCAATGGGTCCCATGACACATTGTTAGAACACAAAGCTTTGTACACTCTTAGTTGTGTGAAGTGAAAGCAGAGCTGTTTGTATGCTTTTGTTTTCCTGGCTAAAGTGTTTGTCTTACAACAGTGACCTTTACTTTTCCAGGTAACTAGAGAGATGGAGATATGAAGTCCTTAAGAAACACATGTACTAGAATAGGAGTGTATAGGAACATGTTAAAGTCATGGCTTCAGGTGTTTAGCAGTGTTTGACACAAAAGATAGGATATTGGAAATGAAAATGAGCACAGAAGAATAACCTGCAAGAATAAGTGAAATTTTGATCTTAAAGTTAAAGGCATCTTGTATCTTGTTTCAATCACACGTTATTATAAGTAATTCACTTTAGGCCAAACACCAGCATAAAAAATGATTGGCATTCTTACAGGTTATATTTTCTGCAGCTTACCTTGGAGAGAACAGTCACTTATTGTGATGTCTGCTTAAAGGGGAGATACTTGGTGAACTCCTCCAAGCAACTTATTTAGCATTTAGACCTCCCTCAGGTTTTCTGTAAGGTTCAAATCCAGAAATTGAGCTGGGCATTAGAGAATCTTGTTGTGTGTGTTTCTTTAAACAAAAAAAGCTCTTTTATGGCCAAATCCGAACCTCTTGGCAAAGGTTTTAGAGTGAAATATCCTGGCACTTGGCAGAATTCAGGATGCCATCAGTCTCTACAAGTATAACCACCGGGATTGCCAGCCGCAAAACTGCCTTAAAACATATTTTAGAATGGGTATCCGATGCTTTTGCTTGTATGCAGTCACTTTTGTCACCAAACATACTGATAGTGTACATGACCATAAAGTCATGTTGTTGGTTTCTTCTGACCACAACACACAATACCAGTTGCTGTTTTAATGATAAATGGTGAAGTTCTGGCCCTGTATTTTTCATGCAACATTGCCAAACAACCTGTTGGTATAGAAGTGGCATTTAACAAGTGATTTTAGAACCGTGGCAGCCACGAGAATTAAATAAATCTGTAGTTTGAAAAACCCTTTTATTCATTCATCCTTTTCATCATTGATTCTGAAGGGTCCTCTATATTTCGACAGTTTATTGGCTGCTTGTGTTTTTAGCTATTGTATTGAAGAATTCATAGCCTTCATATTACAAACCAACACCATTTTGTTCGTGAATGTCTTCTATCTCTGCTTGAGATAATAGCTTGTATTTTCCTCATATGACTGAAGATCCCAGATTCTCTCCATTAAGCACAAGCAGTAGACATCAGCATGCCATGAGATTAGGCCCCTTCCTCCCTTCCTACCTCCACCTCTGTTTTGAAGCCTGAGTGACTATAAAGCATGAGGGAGTAAAGATACGGTTCCCTGGAAGACTCTTGGGCGTCAGACAGGTTAGTTATGTATCCGTAAGGGGTGTCACTTAATAAAGTCAGCTGGCGCATAAGGCAGGCATAAGTCAGTAATATCCTGGTTTGATGTGAGACATAGCTTGCGCTACACTGCGCATGACCAGTGCTGATGAGGAATGTGCTGATAATTTATGTAATATAGCATTTAACACAATGTTTGTATGGATTTAAAAATAGCTTTGTTACCCCACCCTCTCCTGGAATAGACTGTCTGTCTGGTAGACATCTCTCAGCACCGTTTGCGTGTAATCGAAACCAAATGTATGCATGCATGTACCGAGAGAGAGACTTTTATTGTTGGCGGATGGCTAATACAAAGTCTGAGTTAGAGAGGAATAAATAACTGATGCTAGTTTAGCCAAGATTTTAGTCAAGTTACACGACAAAATACTTGGATGTCCATCCAACCTGAGAATTATTTTTTAAATTAGTTCCAATATACAGTATGAAATATATTTCCCAATAAGACTAGTTTTCCATCCCCATTGATTATTGTGATCCAAACACACATGCAGTGAACGCACACGCTAACCAAATATGAAAGACATCGTATTAAAAATTGTGCTGTATTGCGTAACGATTTTGCGATTTTGACTCTAGCTGATGTTATTTAACAGATTACCCGCCTTGCTTAATAGGCTAGAAATCAGTTTTGCTCATGTAATTTGGGTGTAAAACCGAGAGCTTTTAATTTCAGTTAACATACCAGCCTGATTATTAATGACCTATTAAAAGGCACGTCGACATGGCAGTTGTATGAAAATGACCTTTTTGTGTTCTTTTCCCTCTCTGCGGGAAGTGGTTCAGTCTCCAGTGAAATAGCTGACACGTTAGTGTGGCTCTCTGACACGTTGCCTCCTGTAGCCAACTGTTTGATAGTACAGACATCATAATGAATTCCAGACTGCTGACTGGGCATTGCGGCGAGAGCAGAACAGCTCTGTATGTTACCACATGATCAAACCACCCAGCAGAGCAGCCAAATTAACGCCATCAAACATTAACTGTGAATCAGCGAACCGTTAGACTGCTGTGTTGCTTTAAACTGCTTACAGAAGAGCTCCAGTTCATGCTAGCAGTGTTATCAGTTATCAGTCTTGTGTGGCTAGCAAGGAAGTATCGCATTAGTATTAGCATTAGTTTACAGGGTGTCCCCAAAGTCTCCATACATAGGAAAAATGAACAACCTCATATTATATTTATATTTGATATTTTTACTATGCTAACACACAGAATATTCTGTAATGAATATTTTGTAAATAAAGATGTATTTAGTTACAATTTCCCATTTTTACTCTGTATGGGGACTTTTGGTTAAAGGTTTACATTCGAAAGATTGATGATATTCTCTGATTTGCACAAACTCGGCAACTCTTGTAGTATTCAATCGTTTTCCGAACTAGCTGCATTTTCAGTGATTCTGCTTTTTTATTATTATAGAAATGCTCCTATGAACAGTTTACAAATTTGTTCATATCCAGCTTGAAATGGGTGTAGTTACTACTTTCTGCTTGCTTTAGGTTTTTGGATAAATTTAAAACCTGAAACATTGCCACACAGTTGGAGAACGTGTAAGCCGTGTCACTAGATCTCAGCGCCATCGAGCCGACTTAAACCTCTTGAATGGCTTTAGTGTAAGTTCAGTAGTACAGCACCCTGCCAAGCAGCACTTCTCTCCTTGGCATTATGATCACAAGGCACTTTGCACTGCACATGTTTTGAGTGATAGACAAAGCCATTGTCCTTCACAGTGCCATGTTCATTGGCCCACTCTTCCTATTTATACCATATGCAATGTATGAAAATTTGCCTATGGTTCGTTTGAAACACAGATTCTGTAGTAACCTGCTTGTTGGGCTCTGGAAGGGCTAGAGGAATGGGATCTGGAAACATCAACCAACCCCCTTTGAACAAATATGCATAACATTTCTGTTAGGTGCTACCAGTGTTTGGCAGGAAGAGCTTTTAGAGCATTTATTTCTGTCTGCTCTGTTCAAACATTTTGGATGGATTGCATGATCTGTTTTCCAGTTAATACATAATGTTTCTTCTTTTTTTTTTTTTACAGCGATGAAAGTGCAACAGCAGAATTGAAAAAGCTCCCCGTGTTTCCCACAGCCGTTTTAAAGGAGCACCCATCCCTGTCTTATTGGTGAGAAACTCGCCAGCATTTAAAGCACCGTGAAGTAATTTAAACCTCTGCCAACAGGTTTAGTCTCAAACCGCCTTACATTTTGCTCCAGCACCCCTGTAATTACTATTTCCAATGTGTTTAATTGTAGTCTAGAAGTGCAAAACTGCAGGCTTCCGTGCTGGAAGTTTCTTTAGTGCAGCCAGATGCAGTGAGCTTAGGAGCTGCATGAACCAAGTGGTCCTGGTTAGTTGCTAGATGTAGAAGTTATTTAGAATAGTAACTTGTGATGCCATTCTAATTTTATACTAGTTCAAGTGCGTTTACCTCGTTCTGAATCATATCTGCTTATAGGGGAATGGGTGTTGAACACCTGTGTGGGTATGTGTGGAGAAACAGCTGTGCAGGCAAAGCTGGTGTGTGTGTGTGTGTGTGTGTAATTAGAGTATATACTGGACAGAGGGTGGATGTTTGACAGGACAGTTGGCCAGATGGCATTTCATGGATGAATGTACTGAACTCGTGTCTGAAGAGTACAGTCTTTACAAATGACACATTCATAGTTCAGCCTAGCATTCATTTACTGCTCATTTTGCATGTGCTGAGTGTAATGTATCTCTCTCTCTCTCTTTCTCTCTCTCTCATACACACTCTTGCTCTCTCCCCCTCCTGCCTCGTAGTGAAGACAGAGTCATTGAGCATTACAAAACCCTCAAAGGACTCACCCGAGGAAAGTCCATCGTACAGTAAGTGCCCGATCATTGGATATACTGCAACAGATATTTAGACCAGAGAGGCATCGTCAGTTTGATCAGCCAAATCTAGCTATACTAAATGATGTGTAGATGACTTAAATATTGTCTTATTATATTACAGACTAAACATGTGTGCGTCACTGATTGCCCATTTCGAATGAATGCTCATATTTTCCACAGGTATCTCCTGTTAGTAGAGTCCTTGCCCTCATATGGTGTTCATTTTTATGAAGTGAAGGTATGTTAACATTTAGCTTGTGTCATTTTATTGAACCTATTTTTGTAATACGTCATCATCTGATATCAGTAAGCGAAAGTGTTATGTTAAACCATTCAAGCTCATTAAATCTGACCGAGGAGCTCAAATGATTTTCTGCCAAGCCATAGTATGCACATTTGATCTGTTTGTTTTGATAATGCAGCTAACCTACTGGTGAATTGCCCCAATGAGTAATTTCTTTTTAAAACCCTTTAAACTTTGCCTTTCACAGGACAAGCAAGGAATTCCATGGTGGTTGGGAATTAGCTACAAAGGGATTGCCCAGTATGACCAACAAGACAAGCTAAAACCCAGAAAGGTAGGTGGAGAGTAAATAGCAGAGGAGACTGTGACATTTTTCCCTTTCACCTTTTAGATGCTTTATCTATACCCATAAGTTAATGTTTCACCAAACTGTAGATATGCCCACAATAAGGCAAATCTGTGAGAGCATGTTCAGAGTATATGAGCATACGTGACTGTCTAATGAGAAATGCATGTCAAAATAGTAATTTAAAAAAGACTTGGGTTGTGTACCATCTCACCTGCATCGGAGTACCCTGCTGTGAGTTATCACTCTAAAATACATGGCAAGAGCAGCTTTTCCCCAGTTTCCCCCAAATAAAATGGCAGAGGAGCCAATTGACGTATGACTCTGCAATGATTGACGGTTGCAAAGGTGTTTTGAGCTCTTCCATATTAACCGATACTCTCTGGACGGCCCATTCGTTTCCCCCCCTTTTCACATTAGTAGCTGCCACTTGTCTGTTTATTTGAGAGATAAATCATTTTCATGCCCTTGTGTACACAGTCTTATTCATGACTGTACATATATTTGTTTTCCTAGGAAAGGAAGACCGTTTTTGCTTCCCTGCGTGCAAAAATATGCAAGCAGATGGTTTATTTGGCAAAAAGAAATTTCATTAACGGTGTAGCTTTTGTCTTCATCTCAATAGTAGTTTAAATGACTTAATTGTCATTAAACTTCATAAGAATAAAAATGCATTTTAAATACAAAATAGTCATTCAGATGTTTCATTTGACTATAGATTGCTATGTAATAAACGTTGCTTTAGGTGGGGTTTTAGATGGTAGTATGGGACATAACTTTGGGATGGGACGGCATGTGAGAATTACAGGGAGGAGTAAAAGTATTTAAATGAGAGAAACTATGTGGTGTTGATATAAACAGTAAGGTGTGTGTATGTGCATTTGTTTCAGCATGATCTTCACTAAAGTTCTGTACCACACCTTGATCTGTATATTTAACAGACTGCAAGAGGACAGCATGCTATGCTGCTAGGAACATGTGTTTAATTAGCAGCTTCATCTCGCCTATTTACAATTTCTCTTAAACTGTTTTTGGCTTCCTGCCCTTCCATTTAAGGTCCATATAAACTTTGCTTTGGTGGCTGTTCTGCATTTTTTCTGCAGGGCCCATGTCATTACAGTTTGTGAATTCTGGCATTTGTAAGTTGACTGTAGCTGGGTGTGTGTCTGGTGGCACATCATTAATGGGCATCTCCCTGTCTGTACAGCCCAAGTGTTTAGAGACATGGTGTAATTGTGGAGCTTGAAGGCAAAGCCGGGGAAAATGCTGGCACCATGCCAGCCAGAGACAAGGTTCCTGAAAGGGGTTTTGGCTCATTTGGTGCTTCTCCGCCAACCTACTTTTCCTCCAGCAAAACTGAGGTTAGGTAGATGGGGCGATGAGTGGGAAAAGTCCCAGGAGCACATCCTTTTCTCACTCATTTTCTTTCCCCAACCAGCTCATCTCCCGGCAAAGTTATAGCAAGGACATGTGAAGTGGGGGTGCTGCTGGCCCCTCGTTTTTTCCTGTCTTCTGTTCTCCGTTGCTCTCTGGAAAGTTTTTTTTGTACATTCTTTTTTAAAGTACCCCCTCACCCGGTTGTCAAAGTGCACCCCATCAGCCTGCCAGTATTGATTGTGCTTGCTGTCAACACTGGCTGCCTTTGTATCTTCCCAGCCCACTACCAGCAGGCTGCTCTCATTATGCAAATCCAGCCCAGTCATTGTGCTCTTCACCTAGCCCAAACAATTGATCAAGCAATAAAACACAATTAGTCTGGCAGGAGGGCTAAGAGAAGAGAGGATGGGCCTCGCGGCTGGGCCTGTCTCACGTGAACAATCTGTTGGGGGTCGTCGGATTAAAAAGCTTTTAAAAAACGCTTTTCCCGCACTGTAAGTGCATGAGCTGGGAAAGCAACCACAGCAGAACGAATTTCTTTCTCTTTCTATAGTAAATGCTACGTTACTTCTTAGTTAAACCCAGATTGATAAACCCAGACACATATTTAGCAGACATTTAAAAAAAAAAAAGCCTTAAAGCATATGCAGTTTGTCTAAAAAAGGATATAAAAGCTCAGTGGCAGTTGTGTACTGTCTAAACTTTATCATTTTTATTAATGAATGAATTATTGAAATGAATGAATAAACTTTATCATACAATTTGGTTATGGCCCTGTTCAAACTTAATTTAAGCTTAAGTGAAATAGATTTGGTGATGGATTTTCGTTTTTAAAATAATGTGACAATCCACTTAAACAACCACAGCCAAATTGCAACCATTGCAGACTGTGTGGCATTTTTAACTGAAAGAGAAAGATAGAATTTGCAGACACCAAGAAGTGCAAGTGCTGGTAGATTTCTTGCTTGGTGCCTCACACAAACACACCCAGCCTAGCATCTTTGATGTTTTGATGCTCTGTTGTGTTTGCTTTGTATAAAGCAATCACAATATGGCAAAGCCTTGTCTCATTAAGCTGTACAGAAGATATATCCTTAAGTATAGCATCTGTAGCCACAGCATATATAGTTACTGGTGCGAATAAACATTATTCGGTGTTGTGTACAGGTTTCATGAACATGGAGATTTCTTCATGATGCAGTAATGAAAACATTGCATTTCTTAAAACAGATCTTCGCCAAGGATTTTAAATGGTTTCACATTACATTGGCTAATACCATTTGAGAATGGTTAGAAGAATTCCCTGACACAAAGAAGCTCAATTTATACAGTAATGAGCAGAGGAGGGGACTTTGACGTGTAACCCAAAGTGCATATTTCCTGGCGTTAATTACATATCCCAGGTGCAGATTTAATTAATGTAACGAGAGCCAATCTTGTTCCAATATACAAACGCAGGCCCTGCAATATGCCATCTTCTGTTATTACATCTGTTTTCCAAGGGGATATATAGGCACGTGTAGGGTTACAGGCGTTTCTAGTATGTGTAGTATCAGAATTTCTTGACTAATGTGCCTTATGTTACATTGAACTTTTCTTTTCTTTAAGTATTTTTGGTGTAGCCAACACATTAAAGGAGACGTATTATGAAAAATTCACTTCCTGTATTTGTGCACATATAGTTGGGTGTCTGGAGCGTCTTCCAGCCCACAAACCTCGATGCATTAAAACCCAGTCAGTTCTTAAAACGCTGCCCATTTCAGAATACATAGGTTTAAGTGTTCTGTTCAGAATCTGTATTGCTTATTGCATAAGTAGAGAAATCGCTGTAGTGATGTCAACCCTCTTTCTGAATACGTCCACCTACTGTCCAAGGATCTGCACCCATGGCTTGAGAATCAATGAAATCTTGAAATCACAGTTGCGCCATTTATTTTTGTTCATTTGTCGTGAGACATCGGCTAAATGGACCAACACGCATCACTACGTCAGCTCCCAGCATCACAGGGCAGACATTTTGAATGTACCAAAGTTTGGGCCTCACTGCTTTTATAGCCTGGCACAGTACACCATGGGATGTCACAGGAGTAAAAAAGGGATTAAACATTAGTAACATTCCTGTACTTTGAATTAATGTGATTCAGTTCAGCACAAATGCACTTCTCGAACGACAAGCAACCTAAATATTGAGATTCAAATTAACAGGAGAGAAAAATGGTGAGAAATTTAAACATTATAGAGCTTTTTATCTAGAAAACGGCAGGTTTGTCAGTTTAAGCGTAGACCTCAGTCCAGTCGGCCACCTCGTCATCTGCGTAGTATGCCTATAGCTACAGCCTGTGGATTATTATCCTTTAAAGCAACAGGCATTCAGAAAGGGCCACTTTAGAGAGGGTGAAAAGAGGGCTGTAGTGTTTGATCACAGACACTTCATTAAGACCCCAGGGAACTGTATTATAGAATTATGGAAAATGGGAAATAGGTCTCCTTTAAGCCATTCATTATTCAGCATTAAAATGTGATCTTTAAAACAAGTGTGTGACTAATCGTCAGTGTTGTCAGCTTGTTGCTGATGATTAAAGGGTGTGCCCCATCCTTGCTTAGAGCCCAATAAACAAAATCCTGTTGTAGTAACTGCCCGAAACCCTAATCTTCGTAATAAGTAGATAATTTGTAAATCCCTTGGATAAATAAAAATCCATTGGACAATGCCATTTACTTTATTGTAGGCGAACGCTTATGGTCGTCTTTTGTAATGATCAGCATTGCACGTGGTAGTTTACTTTCTTAATAATATATTTTTTGAGGAATCGTGTGGGTGAATCCTTGCCATATTTTGACATGTCTTCTTCCCGGCCAATCTGAGTGACTCATGTTGCATTTGAGTGTGCGCGTTATGAAATTTGAACTTTTTTCACTGTGTGATCTAAATAGTGAATTATTGTTTTTTCTTTCTTTCTTTCTTTTTCCAAAAAATGTTTTTATGTGAAATCCCACAAGGGTTCAGTTCAACAGAGTATTTTATTTTATTTTTTTTTTACCAAAAAGACTAAAGTAAAAAGTTTGTTTTAAAAATCCAGTTGTGATGGGTTGAATACGACAAGTCATTTAAACATCCGGAGCCATTGCGTACATCCACAACCAAACTGCAACCATTGCAAAACATAATCATCTTCACGTGACCCGAATCTTCATGTGATGTTTGCTTCATAAACACAATGTACCAGTGTGCTGAGTTCAGAAGGCAGACTAAACTACTTTTTCAGCCAGCAAGTCTGTTCCAGAAACATCGGGCTTAGTTTAACAAGATATGTAGCACCACCCGCTCGTTCCCACATCCAGACTTATCTACCTGAAATCAGCCTTTTGAAATTGATGTGGCCCTGTTGATTTCAAGTCGCAGACGGTTGTAAAATAAAAGACTTTTTTTTTTTTCGTTTTTTTTTGCGGTAGGCTTTACTTTTACCCATGGTGTTAGATGTATGATTTTCAAGAAGTTACTCAGACAAATTGTTGATAGAATAAAGTGGCACTTTAATTAAATTATGTCTGGATCCCTTGTAATTGCATTCAAGATGCTGGACAAAGACATCCAATTGAATAAGGCTTTGATGTTCTACACAAAAAGATGGTGAGAAGAGGTCTGGACTCCTTTTGCTTTTTAATGAAGGTGGGGAGTGTTGGGAGTAGGGAGTGTTTCTAATTTTACTGTTCCGACTGGTCTACGGCAAAGCGGCTTTTAATGCGGAAACGATCTCTTTAGAAAATTCTATGGAAGCATCACGTTACAGAATTTGTGTTGCTTCCTGTTACCCTTGTTGTTTCAACAAGGTTTAGTACCAGCTCTAACATAATGGAGTTTTGTATTAAATTTGGTTTCTTTTTCCTCAAGGTTTGGACTTTTTTTTTATATTTATTATTTTTTTTTTTTAAATTGTGCATTGCTTCCACCTTTATCTTTCTGTCGTGTCTATACATTCTATCTTTATACTGTGGCATCTAGTCAAAAGAGATTCGGATAAGGGGGTGAAACATTTTCTGTTGTCAGCTTGAGCAGTGTTAAAGGGGCCATCTTGTTTTCACTAAGAGGTTAGGAGTGCCATGGTCAGCGATTAATGATTAAATCTAAGTAGTAGATTCCATGCATATTTGCCCTGGGAAGCATCAGGGGTGTTGGAGTTGCTGCACTGGAACTGCTGTAGGTGTGTGTGCAATCTCGGCTTGGGAACAGTCACACACAAACACCAGGAAATTAAGCGTAACGTTTAATGAGCGGCTGTAGAGGAGTGTGCTAAATCTGCTGCAAATTCTTTCCCATGCGAGACCATGAGCAGTATAGGTTCGAAGCTGATCTGTGCCGGTGTGTATAACTCGTAAATCTGGTTTGAGGATGGAACTAAAGCCAAAAGTACAAGAGGGAGCGGTAGATAGTCTGAGAGAATGATTGTAGGCTTAGTCACAACAAGACGGAGAGGAGAAGAAGAAAGGGAGGGGCAGAAAAGTGTGTATTCCGCTCAGAGATGTCAACCTGCCGTAGAAGGGCTAGGTTGAAGTGAGATTTTCGTGATGTCACGCAGAGGAGGAGTGCATGGGAGGGACTTGCGGAGCTGAAACTCTTGCAACACCTTTTGCTTTTTCTGAGAGTAGACAAGAGAGTATTGTTCAAGGAAGCCTCAACCCAGTGAGAAACCTGAGCACAGGAGTGCACAGAACCTGTTGGATACACCGGGGACTTTATGCAGCCTTCTTAACCTCAGTGATAAGAGCTCCACTTGGATTTTCCAGCAGAGTGATTCTTTAAAAAAAAAGTATTCTGCCAGGGGTATGAGATTTTATTGTTTATTTTTTTGGAAACTGCCTTAATCGAGTGAAATGTATTTGATATTCGATTTCTCAAAAGTTTGTGTGAGAAAATGTTTGCATGCTTTTTAAGCAAAGCCAAAAGCGTTGCCAGATTCTATTCGGTTTCAGCTGTCTAGAGTTCATTTAATGTCCTATGTTTTGTGTGTGCATTTGAAAGAGCTGAAGTGCGTTTCCTTGTTGTGGGATTGTCCACTAGTATTTCCACCTTTTTTCTAGGTAATCTGTCATCCTGATTACACACACTGAATAGACATTGTTCTGTAGCTGTTTGGAGTCAGACAGAGCTGGAGATGAGTTCTCAGGAAGCGGTTCTAACAGATGTTTTGCATCAACCATATCCATGGCCTTGTTTTGACCGTAGCTCATCTCCTGTAGTATCATTATAGCAACAGTGATGCTAAATTGACCCTGTAGTAGCTGCCTTTTGTCAGCTGTTTCCAGATAAATGTACTGGTACAGCACCTAGTCCGCTTTGTGTGTAGTAATCCGCTTTGTTCTGGGTGTAATATTGTTTGTGACATGACAGTTTTGTCGGTGCCTACAGTTTTGTGAAATATAAAGATGTAAATATTTGTTTTCTATCTGCCACGGGTCTCCATGCTTATTTTTATCTGTTGATTCCCCTAATCCTTTACCTCAAACTATTTCTGTGTGTTTTGTAGGTCTTTCACTGGAAGCAGTTAGAAAACTTGTATTTCCGTGAGAAGAAATTTGCAGTTGAGGTCAACGATCCTCCCAGGTAAAACAAGTCACACATCTGAGCCTTGCTGCATTTTTACCTCACGCATCCTCACCAACACTGCATAGTTCACATATTTTCAGTGTTCTACATTCAATGGAGAATGAGCTGTCAACTCCTTTTTACTACGGTTTGCAGTTAGAGAAGTTGAAACCTTTTATAGCTCTGGATTGTAAAATGCTGCTTCTGGCAACATGAGCCATGAATGAGTTATGACTATTGATTGTATCTGCCTGGCTTTTTGAGCTGTACACTGGCCACAGAGCAGCCATTGAGAAGGGAAAGTTTAGTTAAAGCATTGTATTGTAACTTTTCACAGCAACAAGGTCACTGCTGATATCCACATTGAACTATTTGATATGTAATGGGGGCTTGAGTTGATGCATAAACACAAATGACATTACTGCTTGACTTTTTTTTTTTTTTACAGTGTGTACAATGGTCATTTGTTATTTGCTGATTTACACAGTCTGCACATTTCCTACTTGACATCGTGCTGGCTTTTGCACTGCCATAGTTTGCTGTTTTATAGAGCTTGAGTCTGGTCATTAGTTGTCTTGGTGCCTCTTTTAAATGTGTGTGTATATCAATCCTCAGGACCACGTCATCCAAGTCCACTTTCAGTCAATCTGGACAGGCTATCCACACGTGGTATGCCAGCCACTCACTGATCAAAACCATCTGGGCAATGGCCATCAGCCAGCACCAGTTCTACCTGGACTGCAGACAGAGCAAAGTGAGTCTGTCAGCATCCACTACATCAGTCTTTCTCTATTCTGACTTGGAGCTGACATATGTAACTATGTATATTATAGTCTACTTAACCTGGATTAGAAGTTTGCATCCGTTTTCACACATTATTTTATAGTAATAATAAGTAAAGACAAACAGATTTGTGGACAAAGCTTGAAGGATCAGGCGTCTTCAAGACGTCACTTTCATATATTTGTTGTATAATTGGTGTACTTGGTAGTAGTACAGCGGTGGAATGCAATGAACATTGTCTTGTGCCAAATGTGTAGCTGACCTTCATATTTTCATCCTTTTAATATAAAGTCTAAAATTAGCACATCTAAACAATTGGGGGACGTCGCCATGAACCTTACAGAAATCGGAGCCTCCAGAGTCAGCAAGATGGTGAGCGGAGAGCGTAAAGACCAGCTCATCATGGCCAGCAATGGAAGCTTGGCCTCTGCAGGTACTAAATCTAAAGAATTATTACTGTTCTATGCTATTAAAGCCTTTGAGCTGAAGGTCCTCTCTCACTGGTTTATTAGGTGCAGTCAGCTGAAGCTGAAGCCTGAACTTTTGTCAAGTGTGACATAATTTTTACATTTATGGTATTTGGCAGACACCCTTATCCAGAGTGACTTACATTTATCTCATTTATACAACTGAGCAGTTGATGGTTAAGGGCCTTGCTCAGGGGCCCAACAGTTTCAGCTTGGTGGTGCTGGGGCTTGAACCCCCAACCTTCTATTCAGTAACCTAACACTTTAACCACTCAGCCACCCCTGCCCCCATAATTTTCTTATGTATCTAAGGTTCAGTTTGTTTGTGTGTTCAGGTTCTGCAGATTCTGAGATAAATGAGGAACTGAAGAAAGAAAAGATTGCAGAGCTAAAGAAGAAAGAGAAGAGCCTTCAGGATCTTCTGGCTCAGAAATTGAGTGAGCTTAAGAAGATCTGCCTCCGAGAAGCAGTTAGTTTTCTGGGTTTTTTTTGTTTTGTTTTTAACTTAATATTACTGTAGTAGATCGATATTATTTAAATGGGTGACAAATGAAATATATCTTTTTTTTTTCTCTCCTAGGAACTGACAGGAAAATTGCCTAAAGAGTACCCTTTAGCCTCAGGAGAGAAGCCTCCTGCTGTAAGACGCCGTGTAGGAACAGCTTTCAAACTAGACGATCTTTTCCCTTATGATGCCGTATGTCACGTTTGTCTTTATGTGCTTTTCAGTTCAGTAATACTGCACCCTCAACTATGAGTGTATAATATTTGTATTTATGACATGTCGCTGTATTTCCTTGCCTTCAGGACCCTCAGTTAAGGAACTTGGAAAGCCGGTTTGCTCTACAGCAAAAGATCGTAGAAGCGGCGAAGAAGCTTGCCAGTGAAACTGAACTGTGTAAAACTGTGAAGAAGAAACGGAGGAGGAACTTTGAAGACGCTGTGAAGAAGCTTCAAATGATTGAGAATGAAATTAATGACTACCGAGTGAAAGTGGGCAAGAAACCCACGCAGAGGGCCTCTCTGATCATCTCAGGTACGCAAAAAAAAAAAAAAAAATTAATAAACTTACATCATGTATAATGCTTTACTGACTGGTTATTTCTAGTATATAGAATAATATATAATAGTATATTAAGTGATAATCTGCACTAATTGTTCATTTCAGGTTAACATATTAAATGTCTATATAGTTCTTTTGTGTGGCTGAAGGTAGTGATAATTACTGTGTTATATCAGTGATGATTGTGTTGAAGAACCTGCATTCTTCTTCTCTTCATAGATGATGTGAATGCAGAACTCACCTCACTGTCTGACAGCTTAAACCTGGATGATGGTAAAAGTTACAGTTCATGTTTATGAAAGTGGAAACCTCTCCAGACACGTTAATCTGGTTAATTGAACCCTTTTCGTTCCCTTTCCTTTTCATCACAGATGAAGCTTTTGCAGTACAACGGCAGCGTTCCCGTTCAGTTCAGTATTCACCACGGCCTTCAGACAACCTCGGCAATTCATATCAATCCAATCGCAGGGCCTCCGAAGAACCACAAAACTGCAACAGGTAAGACTCCCTCAGCACTACCAGACTTCTTTCTTTGCCTCTTTGTCTCTGGCTCTTAACTGGGGTTTGCCTCTGTATCTGGGTCCTAGGCTGGTTGAGACTTGTTAAACCATGTTAAGTCTTGTTAGAAACCAGATGTACATTCCTGCTTGGGTTTCTACCTCTATCTGTACCTCTTATCATATTAAGCACACTCGGTGTGTTAAAAATAGGGTGAGATGAGTTTGTTCTTGAATGACTGCTAAAACTTGGACAACAATTTAAGGAGGCAGAAAAGAAAATGGGTTACAGGTGAAGCTTTCACAGAATTAAAATAATTGGCCACTGCATTTAGCTAGTCACTGGTGCAATGTTGTTGTTTTTTTACAGTAGACAAAATATCTTTTAGCTGTTAAGTACTGTAAAAGGTAAAAAAAATTAAAATAAGTGTTGAATGTAAAGAAGTTTGTGCTATTCTTAAGTGTATCAGGAAATAATCAACTGGGTTTTTTTTTTTTTTTTTGAGTGATTTTTTTTTCCATAATGATAACGCTTTAGAGGAAGTAAACATGAACATGTGAAAGCAATCTTCTTATCTGTATTATAGAGTAAACTATGGGGAAGTCCAAGAAACCTACTCCTACATTCACCAAGATGGTTTATCACCGCATAGTAGCCCTTATTACGCTCCCTCCAGGCAAGAAGGGAACTCGCGCAGCATGCCTCCCACACCCCAGCTGACACGTAATGCTTTCAGCAGCATCCAGCTCAGGTACTGAACACCTTGATACTATACCCTGTGGAAGCATCTCCATCTGTCCCACTTTACCTCCAGCTCAACCCCTCAATGATTAATCTCAGTGACTGCAGTCTCCACACTGCTGGACAAACACCACAAATACTCTGTGACAGTCAATGACATCTAGTTACATCTATTGAATAAAATGCATGTGTTGGTTTTGCCAACATGAACACGCTAACTTGTCTGTAACTTAGTCACGATTAATCATGCTAGCATTTTTAGTCAATTTTTGCATTTTATTTCACTTCTTCAGAATGATTCTGACCTGTTTGCTGTGTATGTGTGCTCACAGGTGTGAGGAGGACCAGCCTGAGCACTTCCGCCAGCGTAGTGGCAGTCTTGAATCTCAGTCGCTCTTTGCTTCAGAGTGTGACGGCCCCGAACCTATGTTCACAATCAACCCTGCTGCCCAACGCAGCAACAGCACTGAGGTGCTCGACGATGTCTCCTCACACACCAGCCAGTCAAGCACGGAGTACTGTGCCCATTCGCGTGCTCGAAACCGAGCACGTCGCCAGAGAGACCAGATGTATTCTAATACAGGCAGCATGCCCAACCTGGCACAGAACGATTCTCGCTGCTACACACACAAAGCACCGACACGACCCACCACGACAGCCTACTATGTCACTGGATACCCCTGCTATACAGATCCATACACCAATGGAAGCTACGCATATGAGGACGAGACAGCGGGACATTATAGTGTAAATCCTTCATACCAGACTATGTCTTATCATGTACAGGAACCATATAATGACTACAGTCACACAGAGATGGACAGCATAAGCCATAACCCGTATGCTACAATGAGGCAGGCAAGGAGTCGCCCGCCATCGAGGAACGAAAACCTACCGAGGAACATGCAGAAGGCCGTAGTGGCCGAGCACTTACGAGGCTGGTATAACCGGAACACAGTACACAGGCAGATGCCGTACGAGTACGAAAGGGAGTCCCAGCAAAGCCTGGCCTACAGGATGACTCCGCATGCTTATGGATATAACGATCGCAGCACCTCGTATGCCTCAGGTTGGCCTTTTTTTAATGTAAAAAAAGTATCTGTTCAGGTCACAATGGCACAAATTGTGCAACAATGCTGAAAATAATAATCTACTTGCTGTGCTTTTCTCTGTTCCCCTAATGAGTGTGAAGAAATGTCTGTATTGTTTACATAATTATGATCAGCAAATAACAGAGTTTAAAACGACTCGTTTGTACAAAAAGTGTAATTGTATGCTGTCTTATTTTTGACACCCGCTTGCCTTCAGAAGCATAATCAAATCAGTTGAAGGGGTTTGGGTATCTTTCATTTAATATTATTAATACTGCTAATAATTCAGATTAGATTTTACAACTTCATGAGAGGCCTAGGTCACTGAACAGCCATTGCTAACAGAATATAAGATTTAAGTCTTCAAACGGTATTATCCTCTGAATTCTGCTTCTGCAGCCTGGAATTTATGATGCTAAATGCTTGGAAATAAAGTGCTGATGTTGGTGAAATGTATGTATGAGGTGTACTGGTGAAATTAATCTGTAAATGATTAATAGCTAACACATTTCTTAGTGCATAATTTATTTCCTCATTTCATGTGGAAATAAAACTCAGTGTATAACCATCATAAAATTTGATCTCCGTGACGCACTTTTAGTGTAAGGTTAGTCCCTATGCCTTCACTAATGGTTACTGAAAGAAGCTTGTCTGTTTTTAGTCTACTGCACCCCATAGCGAGACATTCATTAAATACGTTTATACACTGCATTGAATGGGTTTATTCCTGTTTCTACAGCACCTAACGCAGGGAACTGGCGTGAGCACTTGTCTGTGGGTTTGTCGGATTACAGCATGGGTCTTCATCCACAGCATGCCTATAGCTACAGTTCAGTTCATCAGACTCATCTTCCACAGAGCAGGTGAGAGCCACTAGGCCTTAATGACCTTGTAGTTCTTTACATGAATTGTCTTAACCACAGTGTCATGCACCTTAGGAATGCCTTAGAAATGCACTCCGTGCAGAGGATGAGTTCCAGCATACTGTGCTCATTACACACAATATACAGTAGTTTGCTGTTTACCGATCATTATGTCTTTTTGTGATAAGCGATTACTAGAGGTTGTAACTCTATAGAGCTTAGGACTGTATTCTTGTACTATGTTCTCTACAATGCCTGCATCTCCCCCCTCTCTCCTTTTCTCCCATCCTCTTTCTCATAGACATGCCTTCAGTCCACACCCTGCACCCTCCTGGTACTACCCACCTCCTTCCTTCTCATCTAGCACTTGTTCTTCCTCATCCTCTTATTTCTCCCTCCCTCCACCTCCTTCTTCCCGCTATCGGGTGGAGCGGTCGGGCTGTGATGTCTCCAAAACTGACATGGCTAATAAAGCCTCCTTGCTAAATGTAGCCATTGATAGTAAGTAAAAATGTGCTAGCTCTGTGTTTTCACCCTGTTTTTCTGTGTTGTTTTGTGAGTCGAAGTCTGTAATTGTTTGTGCTCCATGTTGCTGTGGTTTGTCTGGAATTTCTCCCATGAAATGAAAGGATAGTTGCATGGCTTTAAGTGTCTGTCTTTCTCCAGATAGAAAGGTCTTAACATCATGTCCTTGGCTCACATATTCCTAGTTGTGTGTGTGAACAGAAAACACACACAAGTTTCTGCTTTATTTGACTAACCACTATCCCTTTCATGCCAGCCACCAGCCCCATCTTCTAGCTCCGCCCCCAGGCCCCAGAGCTCCATCTCCGTTTGCTAGGAGGAGGCCAGCTCCAGGAACTTTAGACATGCCTGGTGCTGTTGCCAGTGGTTATGACCAGGACTATTATTACACTCAGTGCTAGTGCAACTTGTAGCACTAAACAATGTGGTGAGCTGCATACAAACCCCACACCGCTTCTCTAACCTGTGTGCTCAGTTAACTGTTGTCACTCCTAACAATCATTGTCCTCATGCACTAAACCTGTCTGGTAGCTCAGCTTTATTGCACCTCACTGCTGGATAGGTTTGTGTGTTCAGTGGTGGTGGGTTGGTCCTGTGTGTCGGGTATCGAGCTAGGGTGGCGTCTTGTTCCAAGGGTGAACATGCAACATGTCTTGATTGCTTTGTCTTGATTGCTGTGCGTTGTTCTTGTGATTGTGCACATTTTTCATCAGATGTATGAATGTTTTAACCCCATGTTGGATAAACATCTTCATAAAAAAGTTCACATAGTAGCCATTTGTACACCACGTGAAAGCAGTTCAGTTTTTTAATTGTTACTTTTCTGTATTCGCTTAAAATCTGAGGAAGAGGAGCATATTGCATACTATAAGAACACTATCATTATATAATTCACTCTCTGATGTGATGTGGACAACCGGGGGTTAAAATGTTCAGAAATGTTTTGTCAGAATTGTGAGGTCCTGATGCACCTTTCTTATACCGTCTTTTATATTTCAGGTCATACATAAACGTAAACCAAATGGATTCACACCCGAGTAGTCCAGTGGACGGTTTTGACTCTGAGGATCAGACACTTTACTGGCACGAAGACTCCAAGCCTGGGACTATAGTATAGGAAATTAAGATAAACCTCTTCACGCTTTGTGCCTTTTGTAAATCCTTGTTATTTTTTCTGCGGCTGAGGAGTTCGACGCATCAGTGTTTTGAGGAATGCTACCAGGTGAGGATTGTGCACGATGGCATTCAGCCGGCACGGAAAGGACGAGTGCATCAAAACCGAAACGGGGACACACTGGAGATCAACACATTTTGAGTATGTGTGGTGCTAGCACTTCTGGAACTTGGCCTGCCCTGATGAATGCCTGCTGTGGAATTTCTTTGGGATTTGTTAATATGGTAATAGTGATTGGGCCGAGGAAGGTGCTGTTCGAGCCAAACAGCCTGGACCGTTCCGTTGCTGTGGAAGGATATTGCAGTCGTAAATCCTCTTCATGGGCGCAAAGTAAACAATAATATGAAGGACTAGACTCAGCTGGTTTCTGTTGTGTGAAACAATTTGCCATGGACATTTTGCAGTTTGTTTAAAGAACTTGAAGCATGTACCTTTATATTGTTATTGAAGTTAATTCTCTCTTGGGGGAAATAATCTTTTTATGAATATTTTATAGATAATTATGCATAAACATTGGATTCACAAAGGCTCTGAGCATGGCTATGCAAGAAAATGGATGTGCATTCAGTATTTTTTTTTTTTTTTTTTGCCCCAGCAGGTGTTGATCTTTTAATCATGTATTTACTTGCTGAATTATTTACACTCCTTATTTAAAATGCACTGTGTTGCTTTGCCCATCTGCTGTGCATCTATGCTCTGAAATGACCAGCAAGCAGCTGTGTTCTTATAGCTCGTCCATGCCACTGACATGCAAATCATGCCTTGGAATATTACACATTGCTTCGGTTTTCTTCCAGGTTGCTTCTTATTCCTTTCTTTACACATCCTAAACATGGCACTAATAAGGTTACGTTGCTGATCAGTTATCTGACTTATTTTTTAATATGACTGTGTCCAATAGCAGAAACCCAACACCTGGTGTTCTCTCTCTCTCTCTCTCTCTCTCTCTCTCTCTCTCTCTCTCTAGCTGAGAGCTGTTTGTGTATATGTAAATTCTGTATATAGAGTTTATTTTTTGTCATTTTTAAAGAGATTTTTTTTCTATGTGCGCTTTTTTTTTTTTTTTTTTTTTTTTTTGTAAAGTTTATAATATATAGTCATCAGAATTGTTAAGCTGGTTCTTAGTAATTTCTATCAATGAAATTTCTTTGAATTAAAGAAAAATGAACAAACAAAACATTTATCATTTAAAACGGCGTAAAGTTACGATGTTGAATGTTTTTTGAGCTATTTAAAAGTCAGGTTTTAAACTGGATTGTAATATGATTTTATGAAACCTTGATCTCAATCATACTGGTGCCTTTCAGCTGAGCGATTAGCACACAGCCAGCTAAAGTGCATCATTTTTTGTTCTGCTGCAACACACGCACAGAAGAGATCTAATGCCTTGCATTCTTTTCAATGTCAAACTATGAAGACACAAATGCTGTTTTGCTGCATGTATAGAGAACCAGAAGAACCTGCAGGAGGGCTGACACACCCACTCACTCCTACATGGGGACTAAAACCAGATCGGCTATGTTTACAAAGCTGAGTAACAGCAGATAACACCTTCAATACCTGCTCATAGCATATATGTGTCAATCTTTAGCTTGCTAGAATTCACCATGTACAAAAAGAAATCCTTTTCAAGTCCTGAGAATCATTTTGTTATGCTAATTCTGACTTTTCTGTCCAAGATGAATCAGTCCAATGGTTCATCTTTCATGCAGTGTCATGCAGTTCAAATACTTCAGAGCCCTAGTAGTTCTCCACAGTCTTTCCGTTGTTATTCTTCTAAAATGCGACATCTGAAAGTACTCCATGTAGACACTTGAAGTACGTTTGATGTTACTTCTTTATCCTAACAGCATTGTGCTGTGAACTTCCACAACACACGGTACAAACACGAGCTGGGACCGCAAAACATTATTCTTAAACTCCAGAATAAACTTGGTGACACATTAGTAAGTTTAGTAGTTCTACTGTAGCCTAACATAAACGGTCACTATCATTTGCCCAGTCTCAGTTTGTCACTTTTTTTTTTTTAAACAGTTGCCAAGGAAATGCTGGGTGCAGATTAAGTTTCAGCTGCTGTCCTTCACCGCGGTGGTCTGTTAATAAAAAAGTTGTTGTGGTGCAAGAGCTCAAGCAGAACGAGTGCAAAGTACAAATACAATAAAGATGATTAACTTGTGAGACCTTGCTTGAAGGAAATATTACACTGGGAAAGACATGGATGTAGTATTTCCTGTTAAGGTCAGATCATGATGGTGATTGTTGTCCAGTTTTTGCCACCATGTTAACTTTGGAACTTAACACCAATTCTAGGGCCTGTTTGAGCAGACATTAGCAACCGTCCTGCAATCAAGACAGCTCTCCAGCTCACAATCACAGCCGCTGGCTATACGAGTTGAGAGAGCAGGTTTGGTCGACTCTAATTTGCTTAAGCTGAAGTTCTCGACAACCAGTCAGAGATCGCCATAGTTTGTCCCACCCACTTCTTTTGTTCCTTTTTAAAGCTTTTCTGAGCTGTGTCTACATTTGTATGTAATCATTTGGCAGACAAACTTATGTAATAAAAATCCATCATGTCTGTTTCTTAACTCTTCACTACCACTGCTTCTTTCTGACTGCATTCTTGAGAGAAATTATACTCGAACACTTTATGTAAACAAAAAAAGTTTTTTTTTATTATATATATACAGTACAGGCCAAAAGTTTGGACACACCTTCTCATTCAATGCGTTTTCTTTATTTTCATGACTATTT
>JAOTRJ010000019.1:6344142-6354306 GCA_028564905.1 Leptodoras praelongus
CTATAAATTAATTGATTAGCTTATTAAATATTAATTAAATAGTTTCATTGCTTTAATGTCCACGGCACTTTTTTTTGCACTGAGGGTACGGGAAGAGCCCCTCAGCATCTGCTTGTATACAGGCAGTAATCTATTGAAAAACACCACACAACTCTTTTACTCAGAAAAAAATGGGCAACATCAGAAGATGGTAATTTGCATGCTGGTAATTTGCAAAATCTGAATGAGGAGCCCAGAAACTAACATATGCATAACAAGTATCTAATAATCTTAACAACATAAAAAGAATCTAAATATGCATAATGCATTTCTATGTGTAAATGTTAAGGTGAGACTGTTTTGGGATTTGGTCTCCACCTGTTCAGTTTATTGTGATAGAACCCCTTCTTCTCTAATCCTGTTTTAAGCTTGACAATGTGTATGAACATATTTGTAGTATGTAGAGAAAGTAACCCTGCCCAGAAGAGCTACCACATCAAGACAGGACTCTGTGGTCTACATCCACCTACAGACTGCTTTAAATGGAGAGATTTATCTGTGTGAAGTAGAAACGACCATCCCTGAGGAGGGGACGTAAGAGTACATCTTTCACCTTCTAACAATGCCATGATTGCAGCTATTCCCCAGTCCTCTTGCAACAGTCATGCCAATTTCCAGTTTCTTTATTATTCAGTTCTGCTGTTTATGAAGTTGGGGATACATCAGAGACTGACAAAGTCACTTGGGTAAGTGAGGAACATTTTTCCAAATAAACCTTGTGTCCAGATAACTGATTTAACTGATTTCTGGGATTTCCTTACCTGGATTATTGTGCATGCATCAAGATATTCTAAGCCTACATTTTTTCAATTAATTTGGATCACGTCAATGATCAACTCAAAGTGTCAATGAAAAATCTATTTACCGTCAACAATCTACTTTTCTTGACTTAACTAATACATGGACAATTTGTTATGTATTGATTCATTTATCTTTTTTTATAAAATAAATACTATATTTTATATATTACCATGGGTTCTGGTTGTGAGAATGGTATTCGAGGTTATTGTAAAGCCTTTAGCATTTTCTAAAGCTATATTCTAAGTCAGTGCATGAGTTGTCATATTGACATGTCATTTTTGCTTGGTAATGATACAATCCAGACTTCAATAAGACAAATAGGCATAAAATGAACTACACGTGCTGAGATTTTCTGACTTAGTGATAAAGTGGTAAAATACTGATAATAGTATAAAAGGGTCTATTGTATAAAGGTTTCCCGGTCTTCTGCTAAATAATTCCCACTGCTTATTTAGTAAAGCAAAGGCTTTTTACAGCACATTTTACAGGACAACGATAGGCAATTATTCACCCCAGAAGTAACTCATGAAGACACTGGGGGAACATGCAAAAGCCCTCAGAACGGTACAGAAACTTATGTGAATAGACTGAATTATAATGGGGGTTAAAAGCTCAAATCTAGAACCATTAAGGCTTCCTTAATTTGTCCCACCATTAAGGGTTCGAGGAAGAATCCTAACAGAGTGTTTATCTCAGATGGTCCCAAGTGGAGCCAATTTAGTAAGCTAAACCTTTAACTTTTCTTTTTTTAACAACTCTTTTAATTAAGTATAACCATCTATGCAACAAGAAGCAGGTACAATCTGCATTTTTTATGTATATGTATACACAAAATAATGATAATAATAATTAAAAGAAAATAAATAAATAAATAATAGGGAGAAGGGGTACATAGGTGACATAGAGAATTAGACATGTATTGAATACACATTTATACATATGAATACATACATATTATTTTATATATTTAAAACTCAACACCCAGTATTGTTTTTATAGTATTTTTATAGTATATGGATTGACCTTTCAATGTGAGCCTAAGCCTAAGATCAATGATACCAGGAGTGCAATGGACAGGGCCTCCTCCCCACCCATTTAACCATAATTGTCTTTTTATCTAGCATCAGAATGAACGGAATCAGTTCCTTATGCTTACACAGTGGTACAGTGGTATAGCCCCAAAGATACACATAAGGGGACAGGGATCTTACAAATCTTGACCATAACCTCTGTATATATGCACATTGAAATTGTGAACCTGGGGTAGTTCAGTGATATGCTTGTGTTAAATTTGTTATATATTTCATGGGATATAAGGTATACTTCCTAGATAGTAAGTTGTACTGCAATTCTCTACGTCAATTGCAGACTGAAATTGTTTCTGGTAAAGAAAGGATTTTTGTCTGTGTTACATTGTAAATCAACCCTTAACTTTTCAAAGTTAATGTTTCTAAGACTACACCACTAATTACTGGTCAGTACGTTTATACTGGTAATTTGATGACTCAGCATTCAGAGGTCAAGTGATTTCAGCATGTAATATGTGCTTTTTTAAATAATAAAACACCATGTATATATATTGCCATTTGCGTAACTGCAGTTATATTTCTCAGGATGTACACTCTAACACGCAAGAGTCAAAGTACCTCAAACTGCTGATTAATAAGTATATTATTGGTTTCACAGAAATGTATTTATAGTGCAGAAACTGTACCAAACAGGCTTCAGCAACTTCAGGATCAAAACTTAAACAGTGAGCAAACTCTGAACTGAAATTGTTATGACAGTGTGAGATACATTTGCCATTGTTTGCAAAATGTATTTTTTTTATTTTATTTTACTCTAACCAAAATGTTTATATTATTATCTTTTGTTTTTTTTAAGTATGTAGAGCTTCCTCTTAACATTTATCAGTGGAACAGAACATAAGGCTTCAGATAAAATCTGCAAAGATGAGGATATATTAATCCAAAACCTAAATGGTTTTCCCCTTCAAACATAAACTGGTTTCCATTTCTGACAAACAACCTATGTCTTCCACTGAGAAAAAGCCTACACATGAGCAGCCATCATAAATTAATGTCATAATTGAGTATGAACGAATGTAATAAATGTATACTCTTATACAAATTTGCAACCTGTTCAAAGGTGCAAAAAAAAAACTGTCCTAAATTTTCTTCCATTTCTAACCACTAAAACACACCAAGGACGGAAGCTCTGCAAGAGTGCAGCTTTCATAATGTCGTGCAGTTTTGAGTAAAGAGGCGTGTTTTTTTTCTTCTTCTTTTTCCCGTACTCTGTGTGTGACTCGTTACAGGGAAATGGGGAACCTTCAAAATGCTATTTTTATTAACAGAGGATGCACTGGAAAAAAAAAACTAAAGTTAGTTAAAGTATGAAAAAAAAAAAAACTGTTCAAAATGGAAAATGTTTACCTTGAAATACCCCATACCATATAGAGTACTCACAATAAAAACTTTACTTTGGGGGAAAATTGGTAAATATGCAGGTTTAGGTTTTCTTCTTCTAATTTTTATTTATTTATTTCTTTTACCATAAAGCGCCATTTGTTCTGCGTTCTGAAGATATCTTCTGTGTTAGAATTGATTTAGTGTAGTGAATTATTTTTGGGGGCGACACGGTGGCTCGGTGGGTACCACCGTCGCCTCACAGCAAGAAGGTCCCGGGTTCGGTGGGGTGGTCTGGGACCAAGGAATAAGAGGCCAAGAAGATGAATGAATGAATGAATGAATTATTTTTGGATCTTTGATGAAAAGAGGGAGTGAGCTGAACGCAAGTCTTAAATCTAAAGTTTTAGCCATTACATTCCATCAGCACGATCAGATTGATTATATTGAATTGTTGCATCTGACTTACAGATGTGTCCCTCTCTTTAATCTCTCTTTTGCTGGTTGTGAAAGCATTCAAAACAACATGATTTCATTCATGATTCATCATATTCTGTAATCTGTAATCAGTAAACAGTAATCTGTATTTTGGTTTTTAGTTTGTTTAAGAATTGTTCGGCTGGTTATTAACGTTTCCTCCAGACAGGCTGAATATTTTTTTATTTGTGCAGATTGGATAGCAGTGCAGTAGCTGTTGCTACATAATCAGAAAATAGGATATTTGAGGCACGTTTACTTTCAGTTCAAAAAGGTAAAACAAGCAACAAATTTTCTTAGAAACATCATCACAGAGTCAGATGCTAGACATGTTTTTTTGTAATGAATAATGATTGAATGAGTGCAAAGACAAACACACATCCACGTGCTTCTATTCAATTAAAAAAAAAATTGTGTGCTCTTATCAGTCTTTCATTCTCACAATAAATCTGCGGTCCTTTCAACAGAGACCTCTGTGACTTCTGTGTGAACATTTGTAAAGCTAGAAGCAAAAGTAGCATCTCACTTTGAACTAAGCAGATAAACCCCACAATCGGATGCAGATCTGGGTTGAATTAACCTCGTGTGTACGTTTTCATCCCTCTATCCTTCATTTCAGCGAAACTTACTGTTAAAATCAAGTTCCTTGGGTATCATTAATGAATAATGAAAAGCCCTGAATTATTAAACCAACAGGAAATGAAATTATTGAATGTTACGGTTAAAAAAAATTCTTGTGGGCAGTACTGGAAAAGATTGCTGTTTTTCTATGCTTGCTATGAGAAGCGACGTGATCGTGCATCACATTTCATTCACTGGAGGCAGCACACCTGGGACTACACACAGTGAGACACACAGCAGCGCAGCCATGATCTGGCAAAGCTCTTCCTTCATCTGGAACATCTTCTGCTTGTTAATGCTTGATCAAATGCATCTTTCATCTGGAATCACTTGTAAAGCAGGTAAATCTGTGCTAGGTTTTTTAGAGAGTTGTGATCCATTATTACCTCTGATGTTCTCACTCGTAGGGTTGTAACTGACTGGATGTGTGTGTCATGCAGGTGAGATGACCACACACTCAAAGACCAGTTGCGTACCCTGCCCGTCTCGCCAATACAACCCTAAACCTACTAAAAGTAACGAGTGTATAACCTGTGTTCCTTGTGGTAGGTAGTCCTTTTTATTATACGCTAATATTTCCTAGACGTATAACAATGGCTTTTATCTATGAAATAAGTGCAACCGCTTATAATGAGTAAGCCTATCTTACTTTAAAACCTAAAGTAAAACATAAAAGCCAGGGCTTTCTTTCCATTCCATGTATGTTCTTCTGACATATGCTCATGTCAGAAGAACATCTTGTCTGTGTGAGACATTACTATTTGAAATAGCAATAATAATGATTTGGATTATAGTAAAATGTTCGTTCCGTGATCATTTTTTTTCTGTCCTTCATCTATTGCACTGATGCTATGATTGTGTTTGATTCTCTATTTTAGGACTAAATAGTGTTCAAGTTTCAAAGTGCACAGCAACAAGTGATATTATATGTAGATGCCGTGAGGGATTTATCCCTATGGATGACACACACAAACGGTGCAAATGCACACCAGATTCGGTGATAAAGACGTTAGGTAATAATATACTCATCATATCACGCCAATCAATGATTTTTTTTAACTTCAGTGAATTTACACATATTCAAATATTTTTTTTTTTCAATTCATTTTGTTGTGTTTTGTTCTTTTGCTGACGTTTAAGTTTACTCCTTTTTTTTTAGGAGATGGAAGCAAGATCTGTCAGAAATGTCCACCTAAAACCTTCCCTAACACAACTAACTCTAAATGTCAACCCAAGCCAGAGTAAGACAATCATTCACTTTATGCAAAGCAATGCAAAAGGTGCAGGCCGAAAAATGTTCAGCTATGAGCATGACAACGTTATGAAAAAAGAAGAAGAGGAAAGTCTGGTAACTACATGTGCGTCTGTACCTTTGTGGTTTTCGCAGTGAGAAAATTGCAGGAAATCATACCTCTGATGTCAATTGGGGAAATGTAGCGAAAACAGCAGTGCCTCCTTCCTCCCCCTTGCCTATGTCTCAGACATCCACCAGCACATCAACCGTGACACCAACCACCAACAGAAACTCCGTCGCTACCCCCACACCTTCCATTCCTGAGCCCCAAGACAGCAGGAAGCATGCACTCTGTAACTGTCATTGTTCAACTGCTATTACAGTATACTATAACACCCTGAAATGCAATTATGCTTTGAGATACAGGATCCTCAGTAGTGAATTTTGAATGTACATTTTCAATTCCAGGGCTGGTCTTCCTCATATCGTTTCTGCTCCTCATCCTCATACTAAAGCTCAGCAGGAGTCCTAAAAAAAAGAGAGACCTAGAACGACATGGTAGGGAACTGCTGACCTATTGAATTGAATGAAGACTGTTTGTATTTGTGAGCATATGTGTATGTGTGTGTGTGTGTGTGTGAGTGCATGTATCACATACAGTCTGCCCTTGTCTCTCTGATTCTCTAGGTAGCGAATGTGGAAAGCCAGTTGAGGAATCTGGCGAGAAATGTCTTCCTCCTATCTAATCCACCTCTTCACATGCCAGTCTTTAACATTGCTGTGACTGTAGGTATTATATACCAGCGAGACCCACAGCGTTTCATCTGCACTTTACATTGCTGTAACCCAAGTATGTTCAGTCATTTCTATGATTAAAAGAAATCGAATCTGCGTGATATGATTATCAGATGTCCCGTTTAAGGAAACGGATTTGTCACGGGGTGTCCCCCACTCCACTTCACTCCATTTAAATGCCTGTCTTGAGCTTTGTGTCAGGGCTGAGACATTATGATTACATTGTTATCCTTTAATAGGAATTGTCTAAGTGTCATCTTTACATGATGATGATGATGATACAGTCATGGAATTCATGGAACGGTGTCGTACCATAACTTTGTTTTTCTTTCATTAAAGAAAGTCCTGTGTTTATCTTCGATTTGAGATAGAAGAATAGAACTAGACATCCATAGAACATTAAGCCTTATAGGAAGAAGTTGACTGTTAGAGGGTCCTTTGTAACTAGTGTGTAGCTGCTGAAAGAAATATTACTGTGAAACCATGACCTTTAACTGGTGTTTCCAAAATGCCCTTCTGTTTCACCACCGAAATGGGACTGTGCCTTGTGATGACTCATAAACTCCTGGTGTACTAAACCTGGATGGCATGTAGGCTTGAGACAAACTGAGAAGACTTATTCCATTTCTAGTTTTTTTTTTTCCGTCTTATTATTGGATACAGATATTAGTAAATGTGAACTGCACAATAATACAATGCAAAGTATAAATGTATAAGAATACAAATAAGTTAAAAGAATTTGTTATGTTGTTATTTGGAGAGATAGGAATGGTTCAAGCATTCTTTGGTATTATGTTGTATGTTATTATTTAGTAATTTCTCTGACACCATTTATGCAACATTTACCTTATCTTTATTTAACATTTCTTATTAAATACCCATTACAACATGGCCTGTCTAGTATGTGTATATTGTGCATGTGTGTGTGTGTTTAAGTGTGCTAAATGATGATTTCCTTTTATATTAGACTGTCTAAAACGCTCAACACACCTTTCCTTTGTAACTCTGTAGGCTCTACTCTACTGTGGCTTTACAGTGCAAAAATCAACCCAGCTCACCCAGAAAATTATATATTTATATGGGCAGAAAGTGGTTGTACATTTTCTGGAATCATTGAAAATTGTTTAGATATTGATAAACATGTGACAAACTCAGGTGTCTGTCCTAAATCTCTTGAATCATTTCTGTATGTATAAGACAGGTGAAATGCAGGAGACCCCTGAAAATGTCTAAGCTACCAAATATTGGCAGACAGTTGTCAGCCTACCAAACTAGATCTTTAATATAGAATGTTTATAAAAATTACATTTTGTTTATTATTTTTTGAACATAACAAGTCCAACTTCACACTCAGGGGCAATTTTGTACCTCCAATTCACCTAACTTACATGTCTTTGGGCTGTGGGGAAGGGGGGTATGCAGGATATGAAGGCTCCACACTGGGGGGACCCAGACCTCACCATCCCATCTGGGATTGAACCCAGAACCTTCTTGCTGTGAATAGATAAAAAAGTAAAATAAAATAAAAAAATATATAAATACGTATCTGCTCAGAGAAGAGCATCTGATCTCAGTGGAACTCTAGGCTCTGTAATCAAAAGACACAATTTTGCAGACCACTATAGCATTAAATCAATCATGGAAAGAAGTGCCTCTACTCACCTATCAGTTTAGAAAGCCCCTCCCTACTGCAACCAGAGTCTATTACATACCTTAAGGGTGGAAATGTTGTTTAGTTTATAATAGACTCATTTTGGCTTTACAAGGAGAGGACCTTGTGAGCACTTGCAGGGTTGCTTGCCTGTAGCTTGCTGTGAAACATCCTGACAACTCAGACGTGATTTGGAGAGCGGTTTAAGATAACTTGAAAAGCAATACAGATAATAATTTGAAATAAAATGAAGTATATGGTATCACATATTAGAAAACACCACAAATCTGACAGTAACCATAACCATAACCATATTTCAGACTCAACTACTGAAAAATTCTAAGTTCTAAGTAATAGTGGGAGGCTCAGTGCTCTGTCACTTCAGGTATTATCCCCTCCTACGTTCAAGTTCATTACCTCCCTCTTTCGTAAACGTAGAAGTTAATCATTGTTTTAGATCATGTGCACGTAATTTTCCAGCCACATGTGTGGTCATGTTTGAATGTTAAAATATGAATAAGTGTTCTCACCCGAGATCAGCAAACCCAAATTCTCATCAGTAATGTCAGTAACAAGCCAATGTTGACTTCATAGTAAAAGGCACAGCTTATCAATATATATTGATGTCAACATGAGTATACTTGTCTGCATAAGATGCAATGAACCAGCGGCCTACCCCAGGAGTACAGAACTCCTATTTAGTTATTTACTCCTAAGTAAATAACTAAATAAGTTAAGATTTATTTCTATAGCACTTATCCAAGACACACTACAAAAATTAATTCTGATGTGTGACTGGAACACAAAAACAACGCAAAAACAGTCGCGTTGTCTATGGTAGCAAAAAGACAAATTCATGAACAAGAATGTTTGTTATTTGATATTCATGTATCACGCAGCATGTGATGATAACACCAAGCTGCGTTCACCCACTGTAAGGAAAGTAAGAGACAGACAGATACAGTATGCATATCAAAACATTGCTCTTTCTAGTCGCAACCACATAAAGTTTGTGGTTTGGTCTGTTTTGGGAACTGGAACAACATGAGAACTGGGGTCGGCTGGGTGGGCTGTTGGAGGGGGTTTGTTGGGTGTCTGAGGGGATGTTAGACTGAGCTGTGGCTTTAGGTTAACTCTAGTTCACAGGCTTAAGAGATGTCTTTTCACTGAAACACCCTTATCCAGAGCCAGATACAGACGTTTCTGATTTTGAAGTGTCTATCACTAGGCCAATGACTAAGACTTCTGAAAATTCTGTTTTGTTAATGAAGTAAAACGTTTACAGTGCTCTCCAAAACACTGGCTTCAAAAGTGCCATATTACAAATCCATACCAAAGTTTGAGTTTTCACATGCTGACACAGTTCATGAGTGTAGTGTAGGGGCAAATATGAGTTGCATCTCCTACACACATTAGGGCATTAGAGCATATCATCATGGTTTTTACACTGTAAAAACACACTAAAAGGCAATTTATCATTATTTATCTACCGTGTGGGTACCCTTGAAGGCACTTTCAAGCTGCAGTTTCGACCACGGGGGCACCCGTGCTTAGGGAAAATTTGGTGCTATACTTAAAGTTCATTAAGTATACTTCAGTATAAGTATAAGTATACCAAGTATACTACAGACCATGTACTTTAAGTGTACTAGAAAGTATACACATTTAATGCTTTCTCGGACTAAAGTGGAACATTTCAAGTTCATAAAAGTACACAAAGTATACAAGTACACTCATCTATATACTATCAGTGTACTTGGTATATCCCTCTCGTATGCCACAAGTACACTGCCATTATACTAGTTATATACTTCAAGTGCCTATTTTTATTGTATACTTTAAGTATACTGTTATAAACGTTGGTTATTTCACTAGTTTACTTGGCATATTATTTGTAGCTTACTATTTATATACTCCTTACTAGAAATATACCCCGTAAAGTATGCTTAAAGTTTACTCATACTGTATGTACACAAGAGTGTGATGCATTTACAAAATCACAAGACAGAATGTTGAAAACAAGTTTAATATATTTTCAAATATTTCAAACATTTCACAAAGAAAGACCTATGAAATCAGGTCCTTCCTTACTGGATAAAATGAAAGGAAAAAGTGCACATTTGCATGTAAAAATGTAA
>JAOTRJ010000019.1:6578819-6589425 GCA_028564905.1 Leptodoras praelongus
CAGTTATTTCACCTTTTTTTGTTAAGTACATAACTCCACATGTTCATTCATAGTTTTGATGCCTTCAGTGAGAATCTGCAATGAAAATAAAGAAAAGCATTGAATGAGAAGGTATGTCCAAACCTTTGGCCTGTAGTGTACATCAATTTTTTATTTTGTTTATTTAAATTGATAGAAATCATTGTTGTGTGGTGTGTAAGTGTGGATTTCTGGTGCATTGTGGGTAATACTACAATTCACTATTCATCAAATATACAGAATGTGTCCATTGAGAAACAGCACTGCTAAGAGGTTGCACCCCAACTAGTGCACTATATGTGGAATAAGGAACAAATTGCATAGACATTGCATATAGTTAGCCTATATTTCCACCTCAATTTTCCTTTTCTAGATATTCTATGATATTTTGTCATTGACAATGTGTAGGTCAAGAAGATAGATAAGAGGAGCTCAACTGAACAGTGTGTGTGTGTGTGTGTGTGTGTGTGTGTGGGTGCATATAAACTTGGTTTATAGTGTGGGTCTGATCCAAGTAACCCACTGACTTGTGGTGCAGGCAAGATAAGACCTGATAATAGATTTATAGATTTCTGGCAAAAGCTGCTTCAACTTTTTGCCCTTTTTGAGAGCTTGTGATCTGAGATAAATGGTCAGCCTTACAGGTTGTTAGAAACAGATTTAAGGCTTCTTTATCTTGCATGCAGTAGCACCCTGTGGCCATGATGTGCCATCATGAAATGGCACATTTTATAGACCGTTTGCTCTAAAATGATTAGGCAAGACCAATTCACTGAAGTCTGTTTAATATTAAAAGATGAACATGAGATGATCGATCAGAAATTCCGCTTTCTTTTCCTAATAAAAAGTCATGTTACATGACTTAAAACGTGACACGTTTGGGCACAGACCATCTGATTTTTAGGTGAGAAAAAATATTGAAATAGCTAGTCTTGAAGTAAATAACATTTTACTATTTGGTTGCATATCCCTTGTTGGCACTAACTCAAGCCACTGACCCGCTGACATCACCAAACTGTTACATTCTTCTTTTGTTATGCCTTTCCAAGCTTCTTTCAGTTGTGCTTTGCTTTGGGGGTTTCTCACTTCATTCTCTTTCAGGAGGTAAAATGCACGCTCAGTTGGGTTAAGCTCTGGTGATTGATATGACCAGTTTAAAACCCTTTTTTACACTACTTTTTTACACTGATGGATAAGAACACTTTGTCGTGTTGACAGTGTGTTTTGGGGTCATTGTCTTGCTGCATGATGAAGTTCCTCAGACTGGAAAAGAGAATGTTTCTCTACACTTCTGTTTTCATTCTGCTGCTACATTTACATTTATTTATTTACATTGAGCCACCCCTGGCATCACGACTTACACCGATAAAGATTAGTGAGCCTGTTCCAGAAGCAACCATGTAAACCCAAGCCATGACACTACCTCCACCATGCTTGACCAGTGAGCTTGAATGTTTTGGATCATGAGCGGTTCTTTTTTTTTTCCTCAGACTGTGGCCTTTCTATCACTTTAGTAAAGGTTTATCTTGGATACAGAGCTTTTGTGACTTTTGCAAATTACTATCTGACCTTCTCTCTGATCTCTGACCCCTACGATCTGTTCTTACCGCTTTTATCTGGTATGTGGAATATTTCTGCTGTTAAAGTCTTCTTCAAATGACTGTGATACCTTTGTCCTTTCCCTGTGGAGGTGGCTGCTCATGTCACTGTTTTTTTTGTTTGTTTTTTTCACAGCTCTGACAACGTTTCTGTCCCCAAGTGCTTTTGTTTTTCTTGGCTGACCCATCTGATGTCTGGTTGTTCATACACCGCTTGTTTGGTTTCTTTTCAGAAACTTTCAATTGTTGTATTAGCTATGCTCAATGCTTGTACAAGGACTTTGATTGATTTTCCAGCTTGCTTTTCTCCCATAGACAGCTCTTTGGTCTTTATGTTGGTTTATCCTTTTTAACAACAAATGCAGACTTTACAGGTGAAACCCAGCATTCAAATCAAGAGCAGCCAGTCAGGGCTATTAATTGTTTAAACAATCGATCTAACAGAACACAGCTGGGAAACAAGAAACACCTGTCAATTATTACTTGAAAAATGAGTGGGTTCAATCAAATGGTGCCATTTTCTAAGCTGAAATTCTGATCGATCATCTCAAATACTTATGGAGCTGTTCAAAAGCTTGTACAGGGGATTGTAAGTACAGCTCTATAAATAGTCTTATTTGTATTATGCTGCTTGTTTGCGGCTGTACAGCAGGACTGGTTTGCCTCTCAGCACAGAGAATAAATGATTTATTATCCCTCAGCAGTATAGTTAGCTCTAATAGGCTTAGGCAGAATACACCACCTAGAGTTTACATCTGTGACCCCATCAGGGTAGTGTGTGTGTGTGTGTGTGTGTGTGTGTGTGTGTGTGTGTGTGTGTGTGAAATTGGGGTCCACGGTTAACATGTGTGACCTTATCAGGCCATTATGTCTGTGTATGTGAATTTGAGGGGAACCCAGTTCAAGCCCCAAACAAGCACTAATGACCACCTATTTGTGTGTGCCAGAGGCTGGGATTCAGTATTAATTACTCTCAGTTTCTATTTGTTCAATGTCACTTAAATTCAAAATCTTTCCCCCTTTTTCCTGTGTGGTCATTGAAACACCTGGACCCATAATTTGGCTGTGATCAAAAAAAAAAAAAAAAAAAGAGAGAGAAAAAAATAGAGATGAATGACCCATGCAGCTGCGGTATTAACTCTTTATTTAAGAAAATGTCATTGCATGTTTGTCTTTTCTCTCTCTAGGTGGTTTTTCTCAATTTTTTAATTGAGGCAAAAGAAAATGCGATCGAATCTGTTTTTCAGTCATGTCTGGCCATGAGTAAGGAGAAAAAAAAACTGTACCGCCCAAAACTCCTGTCTGTTGTTGCCTGTGCATGGATAGAAAATGTGTCAAAACAGCCACATAATAGATACATTTGATGTTTTATGTTAGCGCATTCATTCTTCTTCAGTCAACGCTTTATCCTGTGCACAGCGACAGTGATATCTGATGTTGCTTTTGTTAATTATAATCAAGCTTCAAAAAGTTTTTTTCTGTACCAGTCCAGTCAGTGCCTGAAAGCACCCTGTTTATGTTTAAAGAGTCCCTTATGTCCTCATGTAGTCAAAAAGACCTGTTTCCATTTCTCTTTGTCACTGCTTGATTGACAGAACAAAATGTACACCTCAGCAATATTTAGTTGACTTGATTTCATTTTAGGTTTGATGTATCATTCATGTTCATCTAAGTTCACGTAAGCCGGTTCGGCTGTAAAACCTCACTTTGGTCTCTGGAAGCCATTGGACAGGCAGTTGACAGCACCAATAGCTGTGTCCTTCACATCTTTGACTCTCCAATTATCCTAATTCACTATGTATTAAAATGCCATGGGGCAAATTTGACTCCTCTGCTTTAGTTCCGTGGCCTTTGGGACCGAATTGCACGTCAGCAGGCAGTGTTTGGCAGTTCTCAAAATCTTCAAAATAATAGCGCTGTTTTGTTACTTTCACACCACGCTCTCTTAATTGGCCTATTGTAATGGTGATATTTATGGAAATGCGTTTGCCCCAAAGCATTGCATTCACTCTCGCTTTGATGGAACAAGGTGGAGAAGTAGAAAGCAGAAAATGCGTGTAAAGACATTTTGAAGGCATGAATGGTGAGAAAATTGTCCTCCTGTAAGAAGAGAGAGATACAATGAGACACGCGGTGAGTAATAGACATAGTTTTCGGGTATGGAAATAATACTAACAAAACAAATATGAGAATATGAGAGACCGCTAGCTGAAAAGATTACGCAGACATGCTTTGAGCCGGTGTCTGTGAAAGACAACTGTCTGTATTGCTGTCTGTATCCCGAGACATTGAAATGGTCTCTGGTCTGGGAGAGTCTGTCTATCCTATGGTAAAGACAGCACAATAAAAAGAGGGACAAACAAAACAGCTAGAGAGCAGTTAGCTCTGTTTTTCACATGGATCATTTGAGAAAAGGTGTTCGAGAAAGCGGGGGATTACGCGTGTGTTTGCATGCGCCTTTGTGTATCTGTCTACCTGCCTGCCTCGCCACGTCTTTCTCTGTTTCTTTGTCTCAGGTAATGTCTGGACAGCATGAATGAGATCCCATTATATCAAAATCTTTCCTTACACTGTCTTGAATCTTTTTCCTTTTGAACTGAACATATTTGCCCCCGAGTGACATCATGATTGCCCATCATTAGGCTCCACTTACAGGCCCAGTCGGGTTCTTGCTTTGTAGCTGCAACCACAGAAATGTGACAGAACGATATTAATAACCCTGGGAGTTGGGAGGCATCTCTGCACATTTTTCTGGGGTCGTCCCATGGGCTGCACTCTAATGGAGCTCTTGGCAGCATAATAAACTTAGCCTGCTGACCCTCCCAGACTCTCTCGCTGCAAGCTCTCTGCATGAATCCCCACAGCTCTGTCAGATGCACATGAGCACAAATGCCTTTAAGTTCTTCGTTTCTGTATAATTCAGCCATGAGTTCATTCTTTATAACGCAGGCCCCTTTTTCATGTTTGCAAGTGATTTTGGAATATCAGTACAGAAAGATCTCTCTGTGCCATTTTTCAGCATGGTAGAGCAGTAGAGCATTTCAGCATTGTTTGTGGATTTCAGTAAACAGAGCCGTGTTTGGGTGTGCGCGTGAGCATGTGTGATATGTAAGCCTGCAGCAAACATTTGTGAGTTTTAAGGTGGTGGTGGTGCATCCTGGGATCCTGTGCTGCTTTACTGGATCTGAGCTGTCACAGTGAATGTGCTCTGTGGAGGAAGAGTGAAGGTGACAGCGGCACAGCTAAATATAGAGACCCTACTGTCTCACACCCCCTCTCTTTCTGTCTCTCTTCTTCGATCTGTCAGTCTCTGCCTTTTAATTTCTTACTTCATTTTTTGTCATCTCAATCATTTTCTCTTTATCTTGACCATCTTATTCTTATCTTTCCACCCCGCTAATGCTCATCTATTATCCCAGCCCTGCATGACATTTGCATGTCTCTGAAAGAACGGCGACATTCCCACACGAGAGGTGTTCGGGCAATCGTTTAGGGTGAGGGCAAAGCTTCAGGGTTGAGTCATTCCAAGCATGTGTTCCAAGCACTTAAAAACGGAACAGTGATAGAAAAACGTGGTGGATGAGAAGCCACTGGTGAATGGCATCCATCATTTCAAACATGGCACCATTAATGCTAGAGTCTGGATGTTTCATCAGTAGGGACAAGAACTTCTTCACTGTGAAGTTTTGGTCCTCAGAGAGGAAAAATGAAGATGGCATCAAGTGAAATACCAGTGGCATGGACCCAGTGAGCAGACAGTGTGGAGTTTGTGCTGATGAACTTAACTGTAGAAGTCAGTTTATAATAACACTAATAACTTGTCTTCCATCTGCAGATAGAGATAAAAAAAAAAATCAATTCTCTTTGACTCTTTTACGTGAAGACTGAACATGGTTCAGAATAGCTTTGCCCTAACAACCAGAGATCGCTAGTTCCAATCCGGGTGATGCTATAGCTGCCCGTAGCCGGGAGCTCAGAGAGCAAGATTGGCCGTGCTCTCAAGGTGGGAGGGGCAGCATACATTCTCCCCCCATGTCAATCAGCCCGACACTGTCCAATCACGGGCGTCTGTGAGCTCATGCATGCCACAAGAGGTGGGCGGGAACACTTTCCTCTGAGTGCATTACGCCGCTCCCTAAAGTTGCATGAGCAGCAGTTCGAAAAGAGGCGGCGACTTGCGTCACGTGCACAGGAAGTACGTGATGGCTTCGCCCTCCCTGACTGGCAGTTCATCGTCTGACATGGTGACATGGCGTGTGAAGCACTGATGGGTGGGAATTGGAGACGAGAAAAATCGGGGAAAAATCCAAAAGAAAAAAAAAAGAACAGGATGTGGCAATCTCGTAGTGAATGTCAGGGTTTTTGGAAGAAGAAATATATATATATATATTTGCCAAGATTAAGCAAATTGTCCAATGAACTCAATAAAATGAGTGCTGACAGCCTGGGTTTTGCAATTTGCTGACTCAGAACTACTTGTTGTTATTATTAACATATATATCTATTGTTTCTCAGAAAATCAACGCCCAATCTGGTACCATAATTCCGTCAGTTCCAGTTTACGGTGTTTCTAACATTATGAATTAAACAAAAGTTTCAGAAATACATGCGTACTTTGTACAGGTCTGTATGTGTTCAAAGTAAGCTATCAGTTTAAACTTTGTGTTGATCCTAGTCAGTTTTACCACATAATCCTGTCATACTATGTTTCAAATCACACAGTAAATGCATTGTATTTTGATACTGTACTCTATGTATTTAACCTACCCATCAAACCTAGTAAACTTGGCGCTACAGTATGATAGCCTACAATATAATGAATAGTATGTTAATATGTAATCCAAACCCTGAATGGGGCTCCAACTGTAACAAGAGAAAGATAACTATCTCCATAGGCTTTCTACGCAAGATAATACTGTACTCTATCTTCTACTCTAGACTAATGCTCCACCTAAGTCCCAGCCTTAACAAAACCATGACTTGTTTTATGGACATAGTTTTATTTGTACTGATAAAAAAATACAAATGCACCACAGTATATGCATATTTCCAAGTATATGTTCATTTTTTTTTCTATAAGTCATCATAATTGCCAAGTTGACTGTGTCTGCAGTGGATTTTCAACAGTCTTGGGCAGGTTATCTGCAACAGACACATGTTTTCTGTCATTTCGCATAGCACTGATTAATGCAAGAAGACATGAGAAAATGATAACACAACAGACAGAATACCGGGTCAAGACAAAAAACGTCACGTGTAAACCAAAACCTGGATGTGTGCATCTGTCTGTGTGTGCATCTGAAAGATGGCTCTTTCATTCACGATGACTGCATTTTGTATCCAGATGGTATGGTGTCAGACAAAATTAAAATAGATCCATGTGCATTTTTCAGTCTACTACTTTCCACTTCTATTGCTAGGCTTTTAAATGACTTGAGCCTTCCATGTTTTTCATCCAATTGCTGGTCAGATTAAGGAAAAATTTCCCACAGTTGAGGATCATATGTTTTTTTCCACATCCCAGCTTTTTTAATACCAGTCAGATAAAGTTTCCCAGACAGCCATTCTGCTTTTACTCAACGTTTCATTCTCGGCTCCCCGGAATTTTATGTCAACAATTGTGAAATTGTCTTGACTTTCCCCATTGTAGCCTTTTCTTTCTGAGATAAAAATAGAAGAGCTGTGGGGTCCAGCAAATTGCAATTCAATCAAACGCACACACATTCAAGTTTATTTGTAAGCCAGGTTCACATCACAAAAGGCATTGGCACAAAGCAGTTGCATAGGGAGCCCAGGCCTAAAGCTATCGAGGACTTTTGTGTCGAACCTTTTGTCTGGAACTAAAATAAAGAACCACTGAACCAGAATAGAATATGATGGTGAAAATTCAGTCCATTGTTGATATGTGTAATTGGCAAACATTTTGCATGTGTCTCTCTCTCCTTGATCGTTCTATTCATAACACATTTCCATGTGTGTCTTATAAACACAACCAGTGTATATCTTGATATCTGTCGCTGCTTTTTAACACATGTTAACTGGTGGATATTTACATTTCCATACAGTAGTAAGTGTGCTTCAGTCAAATGTATTAGCTGCAGGAAGACGGCTATAAGCATTACTGCAAACATCAAGCAAATTATACACATAATCTGTCATCAAGGGGGCCTCCTGATGTGCTTGTAGGAGTTGTAGCGTTCAGGGCAGCAGACTGAGCTTGACCTTGGTCCTGAGACTTGGGGGTGGTGGGGTCAAGGGCGCCTCTCTGTGTATGTTGTTTTTGGCTGCCACCATTTATTTCCATCTGTCAGTCAACACTGGATGCTGTTACCGTTGCAGTGCGGCGGCTCAGCCAATGATCCGTGCCAGTAGACCAAAAACATTATTACATGTAGGAAAAAGAGGGGGTGTTGACCAATCAGGATGGTGAAAGAAGACAACTAAGTGCAAGGTAACAGCAGGGGGTAAAGGGTGGTAAAATGGAAAATCTGTCCTTCCGTCCCACTATGTGGAATTCATTTGACAGAGAGGGAAGTGGTTGGCAAGATAATGAAGAGAAAAATTATACAACAGGGAGACAGAAATGAGCAAACGCTAATGGAGCGTAGGTTATCATTACAGTGGTGAGGTGCACAGTGTTAAGACTACTGAAGGCAATAACTGGGGCTCTTGGAAATACACAATAATCAGCAATCACTGAGTGACGGATGAGACAGACTCTTCTAATCAGAGCTCTGATGCTAAAGAAGGGAGGAGTGATTCACAGGGAGAGAGAGAGAGATCTCGGCAAGCTGTTTGACTGTGAACATTAATGAGCATACATGTAGTGTGGAATTCACGAGTAGAAATAATACAGAATAGTCCAAAAAGAGGAAGGAAATAAGTGAAAAACCATGCTACATGTGCCTTTTTGTGCATGTGTCTAAGTATATCACACACTGATGGAGTGTGTGCTGGCATAAACATGAAGGGAAGTCTGTATGGCTTTGCATGCGGATGTGTCTATATGAATATCTATGCATCTCCCAGGTAATATCCCTGATGCTGTCCAGATGGTGTGCTTCAATTCAGCAGCTGCGCATCTGCGTGAGGAGAAATGTGAGCTAGCGTGGAGCACCACATGTGCGCCGGAGCTCAGGCTGCCCGTCTATGGGAAAACGGGGCCTGCGGTTAGGCCAGATTGAGCTCCATTCTCTAGGGACGCTCTCAACTAAGTGTGAATGCCGTGTTTATTCTTTGTGAGCCACGTGGGAGTGTGTGGATGAGTGTGTGAGTGGTTGGGATAAAATCATGGGTGTCCTCTATAATGGCCAGGGACTAGGCTGGCATTCTCTTGTTCTGTGCAAAGATGATGTCACCCTCATTTGTGGAAGTGTGCTTGGATATTTGCAAGGTGGTCTTGTTCGGCACATATTCATGAGTCCCTCATTGTTCTACTGGAGCTCTTCTTTCTCCATCTCAGTATCACACAGTTGTCACTGCCTCTCCGTCTCAGCCTGCAGAGTGTGTCTGGTAATTTCATCTCCTCTTCATAAGAAAGTCCAAACATTACAACTGATAATGACATCCGTCTGATGGTCTTTAGGAGCTTTACATAAGACGAAAAAAAGCACTGCAGAGACAGACAGACAGGGAGAGAGAGAGAGAGATGACAGGATTATGTTTATTCTGTGGAAAAGGCCCAGCTATAGTTACTCAGGAAATTCACTTTTAATGAAATAGACACTGTCACTCAAAATTTCATGCATGATAATGCAAGGAACAGCAGACTTGGGTTTTGAGAGGACCTGAACAGCCAGCTATCAAAACCAAAACAAGACGAGGTTATGATTAGTTAGACAGTGAACAATACAAAGGACCTATGAATGTACTGATGACATTCTATACTGAGCAAACTCTCCGGGAAAGGAGAAAAAGTGTAAGAATGTGTTTCTTTTAATGCTAAAGTAATTTAAGGTGCCAGAAAATGGTGTACTATATCCAAAAATCATATTAAAAACAAGTCTGTTGGAACAAAGGAGTCTTTTGGAGGACATCTGGAAGGTTGTTCTATAGAGATGGAAAGTAACAAGTGACAAGGAGTTTAAAGGTGAAATCCATTCTTCTCCCAGACATTTTTAGGTTGTTGGCGTGAAGGTAGTGTCAAGGTATAACGATGGGTTTTTGAGAACAGCACTTTTCAGTTTGAATCATGAGTCCATGTCCGATTAGTCCTTGTGGGAAACTGAACCTTAAGAGAGATAATATAATGGATAGATACAGCGTAGAAAGGCACGAAGTGTAACGGATACCTTTAGAGAGGCGAGAAAAGAGCGAGAGGGATAGCGAAGAAAATGATAAAAGAGCATAATATTTTATAGCGGTCCGACAATGTAAATAAAGTGTATTGAAAATTGAAAATTTGGCTAATGATCTTAGTATAAATGTATAAATGTAGTGACTAGTGGTGGGGAGAAAGGATGGGAGAGAGTGTAAGGGTCCACATGTGGTTTATTTCTGAACATGACTTCTGAACTGTCTGCTGGTTCCGGACAGAATGATGTAAACATGTATTTTCAGCAATCCAGTCTCCTTTGGCCTTTGTGTGTATGTGTGTGTGTAGATATGATTGATGATGCAAAAATCAATGATGGAGTCTGTTACATATTTGGCTTTTTATTATGTAGTTTGTAATGTAATCATTCGTGGTATAAAGTTACTGAAGTTCTTACGTTTATACGTTTCAAATGCTTGAAATAACATTTGGTCAAATAAGTGGTGCAGTTTCATTCCTTAAGGAATAATGGACACAGTGTGGAAGTTTCTAAGAAGGCGTACGGTATATCAATATGATTGTGTAATATGGTAAGGACCTCTCTAGAAATAGGCTACAAGAAAATAAGGAAGCTATATATACATTTAAAAAGTACTACGTACAGGGGTTAGACAATGAAACTGAAACACCTGTCATTTTAGTGTGGGAGGTTTCATGGCTAAATTGGACCAACCTG
>JAOTRJ010000019.1:6650390-6660460 GCA_028564905.1 Leptodoras praelongus
ACTAGTTTTGATGCCTTCAGTGAGAATCTACAATGTAAATAGTCATGAAAATAAAGAAAACGCATTGAGTGAGAAGGAGTGTCCAAACTTTTGGCCTGTACTGTATATAGCCATTCATTACAGTAATTGCTAATGATTATTGCTTATTATTACGATATACAATCGTTGCTTATTATTACTTTGGTCATGTAGCTATTTGATTGCCTAAGGTACATATTTTCCAGCTTACCCGCAACATTTAGTTAAGACAAAACACATACATACTTTACATGAGTAGTTGCAACTCGTCATGTCTTTACCAAAGTTTTCTAGCCTTTGGGATATGAGTATCATTGGGAAGTTAATATTGTTCACATACTACATACTAGCTAATGCTTATGGGGAGGGTTTATCAACAGTATCCATTTAGATACAGCTATGAAAACAAAAAGAGAACCAAATGCAATATAACACCTGATGAAAACCTGATGAAAAATCAAGCAAAATTACTTAAATGAAATCAATCAATCAATTCAAAGTAAATTATAGGTATACAATGCTATTTCTCAATAATGACATTTATTCGGGTAATGAATGTCTTTCTCTGGATCTCAGTAGATCATTAACTTCCATCTCTCTCTCTCTCTCTCTCTCTCTCTCTCTCTCTCTCACATGCACACACCTTATCTTAACTGAAAAGCCTTTGTGGGGGCTCCTGTTTGTTTCAGTTCACAAATAGATGTCGTTATTTTGACCACATTTTGAGGAAGCTGGTCGGGGCTGCAGGTCACGATAAAGCAAACAGGCTTCACTGCTCATAAGTGATTAGCATATAAGTGAATTGTGATTAAGCGAGCAGGGGAATTGAAAAGAGAAGTTGCACTGAAATTTCCTTTAGCGATTGGAGCAGTATTTCCTTTTCTTCATGATACAGCATGCTTTAGTCCTGTAAATAAAATCCACCATGTGGAAATCTGCTCAGAATCATGAATTATCTTCATGCTTTTCATGTGTGTCACAAAACTCAGAATGTGTTGAAACAGGAAGTATTCATTATTCAGTTCATTATACAATTATTTTATGATAAAATACTGGATGCATTTGAAAACATCATGAGAAGCAGTGATGAGCATGTCCAAGATAATGATCTGTGAAGATTCTATGCCAAAGCTGTGTCCATGTTAGCATGAACTGAGCTGCTTAAATTGGGATAAGTTCAGGAAACTTATGAAATCCAGAGAACATGTTGACTCGTGATTGGGCCTGTTATTTTTATGTCTGACAAAGCCAGTGGTTCTAAAACTTTTTTTGCAGCCAGAGAAATGAACTGAGAAATAAATATTGCAGATCTCTCATCATTATTTAAATATGTGCAATAATGATTTGGCTATTTAATAGAGCTGTTTATTCCTGAATTTGGCACTGAACATTCATTCATTCATTCGTTCATTCATTTTCTTGACCGCTTATTCCTTTTCAGGGTCATTGGAGAGCCGGTGCCTAGCCGGCAGCATAGGGCGCAAGGCAGGAACAACCCTAGACAGGGCACCAATCCATCATAGGACACACACACACACACACACACACACACACTCACACAGTAGGGCCACTTTGACACACCAATCAACCTAACGTGCATGTCTTTGGACTGTCGGAGGAAACTGGAGTACCCACAGTAAACCCACGCGGACACGGGGAGGACCCAGACCACCCCACCTGGGGATCAAACCTGGGACCTTCTTGCTGTGAGGCGACAGTGCTACCCACCGAGCCACCGTGTCGCCCTGGCACTGAACATATTCTTAATTAATTATTTATTTAATTATTTATTCTTTTTTATTATGTTTTTTTTATTTATTGTTACATACTTCTTACTTAAATTCCTCTTACTTACTTACTTATTTTAGAGTAGGATAAAACCCATTCAGTCCAAGTGACCAGTTAATGAGGCTAATACCAACATGAAGTCAGTAATAAATACTATAATTTTTTTCTTGCCTGTAATTTCCACCCCTATAAAATAATTGTTAAACTCCTGGACTCCTGACTATACTTCGTGGAGCCCAGGGGGTCAACAGACTGCTGATAAGTTCACTGCAGTGTGTCTGATGTTGAGTGGATCAGCCCCAGTGCTGATCGTTCTGCTGCAGCACAGTCAGATCAAAGGGGTCCACAGAACTGTCTCCTGCTGTTCTAAACAGACCGTCTCTGTTCTTTTATCACAGGACAAATTGTGTTAAATACACACACACACACATACACACAGACCTGATAAACTCATTACAGAGCCTGAGCAAAAGGTGTATGGAGACAAGAAGTTTACAGACATACAGTCTGCCTTGTATTTCTTTTAACACTGGCTCGTGAATGTCTGCAGACTCGGTCCATGTCTCCATTTCCATTTGTGTCTGGTTTTGTTCTTGAGTCGTTTAAGATTAAATTTCAGTGTTCGGGTTCGGGTTTCCTACCATAGTCCAAAGACATACAGTCAGGCGAACTGAAGATACTAAATTGCCCCTAGCTGTAAGTGTGGACTGCCCTGTGATGGACTGGAGACCTGTCCAGGGTGTTTCACTGGGATAGGCTCGAGCATCCTCCTCCATGGCCCAGTAGAGCATCAGTGGCTTAGATAATGAATGAATGAATGTTAGAGACCTTTGCCAAGAGTTTTTTGTCTTTGTTTATTTTGAAGTTAGATTGAACTTTTATCTGACAGTCTCCTTTATAAATGTCTCTACTATTGTCTTTCTCCAGGTAACTAGTTCAAATCTGCCTTTCTGGATGGGAGCTAAAAGATGTCCTCATCCCTTAACCTTTGACACAGCCAATGTAAGTGTGTGCCCTGGTCATCCAGTGTTTTCCCCCTCAGGACAGGAATGCCTAAAATATCTTTTATCACCTGATAAGGGTTTAACTTTTCTTGCCTCCTTTGAACTGGAACTTTATATTTAAATGAAGATTAAGCACAGTATATGCTCTAACGGGCAATTAACAGACAGAAGTCTTTGTATGATTCTGTGTATTTTGTTTTGTTTGTTTTAAACAGTCATTTGATCCATCCTGACATCATTATTGTCATTTATGACCTTTTATCTATCTGTCAGTGATATCAGGTTTTTACAACTTATGACATTTACATTCTATGGTATTAGACTGGGAACTAAAAGCTATTTTACATACATCTATGTGTGTGATATGACAAGTCAAGTCAAGTCAGCTTTATTTATATAGCATTTAAAAAGACAGCTAGTGTCTGCCAAAGTGCTGTACAAGAAAATCAACTTAAAAAAAAGACATAAAAATAACACAAGATGAATCAACATTGTAAAAATCAAGTACATACGATCCACCAGACATTTTTTTCAAACGCCTGAGAGAATAAATGTGTTTTTAGGTTTGACTTAAAATGCTCTACAGTAGGGGATTCCTTTATGTGAGACAGTTCCAGAGTCTTGGTGCAGCTACAGAAAAAGCCCGATCACCTTTGGTCCTCATCCGTGAGCGTGGGATGGCTAGGAGAGACTGGTTTGAAGATCGGAGGGATTGTGAGGTGGAATGGTGGTGGAGCAAATCAGAGATGTAGTGTGGTGCCAGGCCATGCAATGCTTTAAAAACAAATAGTAAAACTTTGTAAATAATTCGGTATTTTACTGGTAGCCAGTGTAGTGATTCACCATATACAGTGACCAGCATATACAGTAGTTGGGTGCAAAACTTTTGCTCATGGTTTAGGAAAATAATTCAATTTGGATGTGACCTTTAACATGCTGGCAAACATATAACATATAGTCTAAACTTAGTGTAAAACCAAGAGACAATTATTCTAAAGGCATAAGTCAGTCAGTCAGTCATTATCTGTACCGCTTATTCCCAGTTACGGGATCGAACCCGGGTCCTTCTTGCTGTGAGGTGACAGCGCTATCCACTGTGCCACCGTGCCACCCCTCTAAAGGCATAAAATTTATAAAAGTAAAAAAATATATATATAAAAGCAATACTGTAGCTGCTCAAAGGACACAAAAGAAATTGCAGGCAGGTATAAAGGCCAAGGGAAGAAGCCATTAACCTGATAGTGTTTTTTATCCTATTACAGTAACATACATTATTTGACCATTTTGTTGGTGTTCAAAAATATTTTTCTCTACTTAATTGTGTACTAAACGTATGCAAGCTTATGCATACTTAACTGTAAACATAACTGTAAACATATAGTATATATGGATAGTAGAAGTCTATATCAGATAGCATAGTACCTAGCCTGCTGAGTAACACACTCTAAACCCACTGATTGTATTTGTTTTTGCTTCCAGCAGCTGTAATTATAATTATTGATTCGTGACTGTGGTTCATGCTGTGGAGAGATTGAAGGTTTATTAAAGACTTATGTAAAGAGTCTTGCTCTCATCCCTTCTAGACCACCCATATGGATTTTATAGTGGCGTCTGCTAACCTATATGGGCAGATTTATGGGATCAAGGGATCAACGGACCGTGATGACATGATAAAGATCCTGGAAAGAGTGCAAGTGCCTGCTTTCCATCCAAAATCCAATGTGACGATTGCAGTGATGGACGAGGAACTGAAGGAAAGCATGGAGGAGAGAAAGGATGAGGGTGAGCCAACAGAACTTGAATCTCAAATTGATAGAGCCTGTATCTTACAAATGGAAACATAAAGTATGTTTTGCTAAATACAAACCCCATTTCCAGAATAGTTGGGACACTTTCTAAAAATGCAATAAACTGAAATCTGTCGTTTGTTAATTCACTTAAAGCTTTATTTAACAGACAAAAGGACAAAGAAAGGATTTTTGGTGTTTTCAAAAATTACTTTAATTCTCTTCATTAGATATAAACAAATTTAGAAATTGATGCCTGAAACACACTCAAAAAGGTTGGGACAGGGTTAGGGTTAGGCATTTTTACCACTGGGTCACATTATCTTTTCATTTAATTATATTTTTTAATCATTTGGGAATTGAAGATACTAATTGTTACAGTTTTGCAAGTGGAATTTATGCCCATTCTTGCTGTGTACAAGACTTGAGCTGCTCAGCAGTCTGTGGTCACAGTTGTCCGATTCTCCTCTTCATGCATCATACATTTTCAATAGGAGACAGATCTGGACTGCAGGCAGGCCAGTCAAGCACACACTATTGTAACTCATGCAGAATGAGACCTCACATTGACCTGCTGAAATAGACATGGAGAGCCTGGAAAACAGTCTTGACGGAAGCATATACTGTATTTCTCCAAAATACCAAAATAAGCCTCTGCATCAATGGTAACTTCACATATATGTAGATCACCTATGCCGTGAGCACTGATGCACCCACATGCCATAGAAGATTCTGTTTTTTGTACTTTCCATTGTCTGGGTGGTCTTTTTCATGTTTGGCACATAAAATACAACATCTGTTTTTGCCCAAAAACAAGCTGAATCGTGGACTCATCTGAACACAGAACACATTTCCACTGTCTTTCAGTCCATCTCAGATGACTTCAGGCCCAGAGAACTGTTGAATGTTTCTGTGCAAAGTTAATATATGGCTTTGTCTTTTCATAATGCGGCTTCAGGTTGCATTTCTTGATGAACTGTGTTAAATGACATTGATTTTCTAAAGAACTCCCGTCTTTAGCCATGTCCATCGTGGTAGCTTGACGGTTTCTCAAACAATACCAGTGGTTTCCATAGCCTTTATGCACTAAGACTCCCTGAAACTTTTCATGATATTATGAACTGTAGACGGTGACCTAAATTATTTAAAATCTTGCTCTGAGAAACATTGTATTTGGACTGACTGACAATTCTCTCATGAAGTTTGGCACAAAATGGTGAACCACGACCCATCCTTGCTTACAAACCTTAAACCTTTGGTGGATGCTCCTTTGATACTGAGTCTTGATGACCTCATCTGTTACCAGTTAAACTCCTAATTGTGGAACCTTCTAGAGCAGTGTTACTTGTGTAACCTTTTCAGCCTCTGTTCCAACTTTTTTGAGTGTGTTGCATGGGGTCACATTCTGTTGTTTTAATATTTACAAAATACTGTTAAGTTTGTCAGTGAAAACACTGTTTTCTTTGTACTTTTTATAAGTTAAATAAAAGTTCAAGCAGTTTAACACAACGTACAGTTTTTAGTTGTAATTGCATTTTTAGAAAGTGTCCCAACTTTACTGGAAATGGGAATTGTCAAAGTCTTTATGAGCAGAACCAGGTTAGAACAGTATAAACATTGAGTAAGGAAGGAGTGAGGAAGTGTGTGCTTCTCATTAACTGCTCTGTCTGTTTCTCTCAGACAAAGCCAAACTGGATGAGCTAAAGCAGAATCTGTCAAGCTTCCAGCCAGCCAGCCAGAAGTGCCGGATGTTCCCACTAGAATTCGAAAAGGTAGCGTTTGTGCATATGTGTGCATGTGCAGATTTAATACATACACATTTCTGTGTTCTGCCTCTGTGTCAGACACGTTGGCGACTATCCCCAGGTAGGAGGTCTAACAGAATCACAACTCTGTGGTTCTTAAGTGCCTGAGCCATCTGGCCAACACGAAAGTGATCACTGATCCTTATCCAACACCATCCCTAACTAGCCCTAATGGAGCACAAAGAACAGTAGAGTTCACTGTTATTGCAAAACTCCACCCTTGTGTTGGACACTATTCAGAAGGAGAATGGCTGGACAGAAAAACATGTTGTAAAAAGCTTGAGGAACTTTTGTTCCTGACATTTGCTCAGTGAAGTAGAGAAAAGATGGTAGCACAGACAGACCCAAACATACTCACACATGCCCAGGCTCAGTATTTTGGGTTGACATGTTTAGCACTGGTTATGTTCTCACTCTCTGTCATCATTTTTAAACACAAGTTTTTTTTTACTTTTACGTTTATTTCTTTGGAGAACTGCCACAATTTCTCAGGTTCTATTCGTTTATCTTTCTTTTAAACATTCTAAACATAACTGAAGCCCCTGAGGCATTCCACGGACTGTAGTCACACACATTATGTACATCAGTGGCCCTGTTTTAAAACACTTGGTTTTAAAATGCTTCTTGGGCGATCGTATCACAAGTGGACAGCCAAGACATGCCGCTGTTTACACCCATGTCTAACATGAGTCCCCAGCTGACCTCTTTATAACCAGATTTCGTTAGTACCTATGTAACTTCCACTAAAGGTCAAAGGTTGCCAAAAATGTTTAAAGTACTAAAACACATGTACATACAGGCTTCTGCTTTGATTGCCACTCCAACCGCATACTTCACAGCTCCTCTCTATTTTTTTTCAAGCATTGGCACAAGTGTTGACAAATTGTCCTGTTATATCATTAGGATACATTTTTACACTACACAATACTGTATGTGCCTTGGTGGTTGTACACAATTTGTACTAAATATTTAGCCTTGTCCGTTTGTGCTCTGATTGCCCACAATTCACTTTAAAATCAAATATAACCAAGGACAGGGTCAATGTATGCCTGAATGTGTATATAAATGCATGTAAAGATGCATGTAGGCATGTTTATGTAATCACTATTTAGACTTATAGTATAATGACATAATAAAAATGTATATATGTATGCTTATGATATGTATCCACTGAACAATAGAAATGTACTAGTCATGGGAAATTGGGGTGTGTTCACGATTGGCAACCATTAGGCTTTGTGTTGAGGTGTGTGAAAGACTGGGATGAGTGGTTTGATGAGTGGTGTGATGAGGTAGTGTAATCTGGCAATTTGATGCTTGTGGAATGTGCCAGAAAACCTCACCTAGGTATATTATGTGAACAGCCAAAGAGTGTGTCACCACTGAAGTGGGGATTAGGTTTGAGTTCCACTGTTGTACATACACCCACACACACACGCATACACACACACACACACACACACACACACATTGCCTAATCAGGTGCCTAATGAATCTACAATTTATAGAATATGACAATTCAAATACTCAGCTGAGATTAAATACTTTGACTGATGTAAAGATGTGAAGCATTAAATATATTCCTAATTATAAGAATGCTTCTCCCATCAGATATTAAATAAAATTAACGCAGTGTTACATGTAACAATGTAATTATAACGACACCTTTAAACTGTGTCATCCTAGTCATCATGCCTTACAGCCAGTAACAGCCACAGAGAGGGAAGGTTGCCAAAGTGCACCCCTCAAATCCCCTCTGGTCACAGAATTCTTTTGAAGAGTCAGCGTGCTTCAAGTATGACCTCATGTACACTGTCACCTCAAAGGCAAAATTCAATTTGGGACACAAGTGCAGCTCCAGTGACTAAGCCACAGCTTTAAAACCTGACCCATCTGTATTCTGTCTTCCTGAATTCAGCCCAGCAAGTACCCAAGTGCTGTTTCTGCAACATGCAGATACATAATTATCATAGTATTCTTCCTTTCCAGTGGAAACTCAGGAACAGCTGGTACTATAGAGATGATATAATGGTATACAAAACATGGCCTCATAGAAACAGGTGGTGGAGCAGTTCTGTATCTATTAATCTTTTCAATTTCAAATTACCTTTTAGCTAGCTCTGTTCATGCTATAATTCGGTGAGCCATTTTACTAAAAACCTGTCTATAGCTTGTGCTAACTGATCTGTCAGTGCACACTGAGTGAGGAATGCTGTTAACAGCTCAGTGATAAATCTGCTTGCAGGATGATGACAGTAATTTCCACATGGATTTTATAGTGGCAGCGTCTAACCTGAGGGCGGAGAATTATGATATACCAGCAGCAGATCGGCACAAGGTAGGAAACTGGAGTAAATGGCAGTTTATTTGTGTGTGTGTGTGTGTATACTGCAAACCTATTAGAAGGCATATACTGTAGGTCATGCATTGCTAGACCCATACACACAAACATTTACTTGTATTTATGGAATTTGGCATACGCCCTTATCCAGAGTGATTTTATCTTATTTATACAACTGAGCAGTTGAGAGTTAAGGACCTTGCTCTGGGCCCAACAGTGGCAGCTTGGTGGTGCTTGGATTTGACCTTCCAATCAGTAGTCCAATGTATTATCCACTGAGCTGCCATTGCCACTCTACTCCAATAAATAACATTTGCGTGTTGCTTTTTTTTCTGCAGAGCAAGCTCATTGCTGGTCGCATCATCCCCGCTATCGCCACAACCACAGCAGCAGCGTCAGGGCTCATGTGTCTGGAACTGTATAAGCTAGTACAGGGCCACCAGCAAATCAGCTCCTTCCGTACCTCATACATGAACCTGGCAACCAGTTACTACCTCATATCACAGCCATTCAAGGATCCAGGGTTCACAGTGAGTACCACTGCTGAGTACAGTGTAAGATTTTCAACCAAATCTGCTTATCTGTGCTTCAGTTTCATGCATAATTAAACTGAATCAATTCCATTTCACAATTTTATTTACTTTTACAAAGTCAGACATATTAAGGTAAACTGAGTTGACAAGTTGTAGCAGCATAGCAGTGTAGTAATTGGATCTATGTGTATGAATGTTGGTCTGAATTTTAAAGATGTGAGACTAGGGTTGCAAAATTCTGGGAATTTTCAAAGTTGGAAACTTTCCATGGGAATTTATGGGAATTAACAGGAATTTAGGGGAATAAAACAGAAATTTACCAAATTGAAGGTTGGCCTTCAACAGGGAACTTAAATATAATTGTGGAAAATATATTGTAGCATAATCTTGGCTAAAACAACCAGACTTAATGCAAGTACACGCCTCAATCACGTGCACACAGCACTGCTTACTGCAAGACTACTGTGCAAAGTTTCCCGAAATTTACTGGAAATTTTCTGGAAATTTTCCGCCCATGTGCAACCCTATGTGAGACTCATGTCAGACTTGGGATTTGGGACTCATGAACAAGACAGGAATCGCTGTGGACTATGATGTTTGTGGACAACATTGTGATCTGTCGTGAGAACAGGGAACAGGTAGAAGAGAGCTTGGAGAAGTGGTGGTATAATCTGGAAAGGAGAGGAATGTCGGTCAACTGTAGTAAGACAGAATACTTGTGTGTAAATGAAAGGGAGGCAGGTGGAACAATTAGACTACAGGGAACAGCAATCACAAAGGTACAAGAGTTCAGG